>VYZS01096336.1:91806-103750 GCA_013400695.1 Neodrepanis coruscans | reverse complement strand
TTGGTATTGGAATTGACCTCTCCCTTTCAGTCTGTCTTTGGGGATGCGTCTCATCACACCACACCTGAGCCTGACTCTTGCCAAGGTGAAATCCCACCTCTGCTTTTATCCCAAACTCTGCCAACCAGCTGGTGACATTGCTGGTTGAAAAGTTCAAAGGTACCATGAGAAAGCTTGAATTATTGATGCCACTTTCCTTCCATAAACCTGTAATCATCTGCCGTTGGGACACAGCCCAGCCAGAATCCGTGTTAGACTCCACAGCTGGGCAGGCTTGCAAGGACTGGAACAGACTCTGGGATGCAAGGAAACGAGACATGGGAGAGGGAATGTGTTACCATTACGTGAATGTGACAGATGATCCACTGTGAAGCTCAACAGAATCAGGGCAAACAGTGTAAGTATGTTGCAAAAACTGCTGTGCACAGTGATAAAAGGAGTTTGAGCAATTTGTACAGGTGAATGAAAATAGGAACTTAATTCTTAAGTTTCAAGCATTTCCCTTTAAGATTAATGATTGTACTTTTTTGGGAGAAACCACTGTGTTTAGGGAAGACTGGACAATTCCCTAATGGTCTTAAAATAGCAGCATGAGCTTTTTGCTCNTAAGCTCCCTGCAAATTTGAGCAGCGTTCCTGACCTTCCTTGTAATCAAAGAATTGCAGCAGTTTTGTTTTGCTTTAGTTCTCCAGACACATGACTATCTAAAAACAGCACATAAAAGCAGACTTTTATTATTTTCTCCTGCATTTGGCACTGTAGAGAAGCCGTATCAACTTTAAGCCCCCAGGAGGACAGAATATTAACAACTATTCTGTACTGGGGATTTAGGGTCTTAATTCAGCTGCCGTTAATCTCAGTAAAAAAAAAGTCTTGTGCCCTTACTGTTTTCAGGTTTAGAGCTTTGCCTTGATGGGTTTAGTGACCAGGGAACCAAACCCAGGCTCTGCCATTAGCACTTCATTCACACACAGGGGCAGAAGTGGGGGCTGCAGCCTAGATTGGGTTTTGGTCTGTCTGAAGCAGCAAGAGGTTGTCTCATTAAATAAAGGAACTGTATAACTGGAAAGGATAGAAGTGATATTTTCCAGGGGCCTGAAAGGTCAGGACCAATCCTTTGGGCACTTTTAGTTCCTTTATTTCCTGCATAGGGTTAGAGGAAGATAGAGATAAACACATTAACACTTGGGATACTGAATATTTCCCAGATTGTCAGTTACTGGCAGTGCATTCGAGAGGGGTTATGTGGAGGTGTTATGGCACAGTATTTTCTTTTGACATTCCTTTGACATAGATCATTAGGTGTGTTCCTCTTCTTCAGCACAAAGAAGGTTATTGGAGAAGCAAAAACTGGAATAAAAAAATCATTCTTTCTTAACCTGCTGTGTGGCCAAACCTTTGTCAAGTGTGGAAAATCATGGACAGTATATAACTGTCTTATGGCAAGAGTCCTAATAAAGGAAGAGAGGTGATTTGTGACAAAATAAACCAGAGATTAACCTGAAACCAGGACAGTCAGTCTGGCAGAGGTGAGATTCTACAAAATTTGGCTCTATAGAAATGGGGTGAATAAGTGGTTAGGATGATCCAGCCTCCATTTGTAGCTTATTTCACAGCAAAATGCACAATGTTTCCTTTCATAGGTGAATTGAGTTAAGCCCTCACATACTCCTGATTGCTGGAGAAATGCCTCCTTCCAGAGCCAAGGCTCAGCAGAAAAAGGTTGGAAAAGAGAAAGTGTTGAATTGTGAGAAAAACAAAAGCTCCCCAGGAGACAAAAAGCTCCGCTGTGGGAGGCAGTGGGAAGGGAAGAGTAGAGGGCAACTGAAGGGCAAAGAGTCATTGCCTGGACAAGATGACACCCTTGAAGAAGAGGCCTCCAACATCCAGAGGCTGGGAAGGTTTCAGGGAAGCAAAGAAAATGGCCACAAAAAGTTATTCCAAAGAAAAAGAGCCTACAAGAGAAATGATAAAAGTGAATCTGGTTTGGGGAGAAAACATGGAGAACGGGTAGTGTCCAGGCTGGAGGGGAAAAAAAGGCAACAGAAAATGACATCAAGGCAGGAAAGTGAGGATAATAGTGACAAGGAGGATAAATCCACCACAATCAGCAAAAAACACAGTTTTAAAAAGAAGCGTGGAAAGCATGTTGGTGTTAGGGAGAAAGTCACCGAGTTGGAGTCTGCAAAGGCAATCACAGAGCAAAGTGCTAAAGGCTCTTTTCGGAAACACAACTCACCAGAGAAGGCACAGAACCCCAGGGCAAAGCACAGAGGGAATCATGGCCTTAGGGAGCCTTCTGAGCAGAAGTCAAGTTCTCAATCTCAAGGCAGTACGGCCCAGGGAAAAGGTGAGGGGACTGGGGAAAAGCAAGTTGAAAGACTTACCAGGATTGTCATTACTGAAAGTGAAGAAGAAAATTTCCTGGAAACCTCAGGTAACTCATGCTCTGACTCCAGCAGTGAAGGCCATAGGACCCACAAAACAGAGACTGAAGTGGGCAGCACTTCCAGCAGTGAAGAGAAAAGCAGTTCAGAGAAAAGCAGTTCTTCAGAGGAGAAAAGCAATTTTTCAGAGAAGAGCAGTTCTTCAGAGGAGACGAGCAGTTCTTCAGAGGAAGATGGCAACAGTGAGAAAGAAGCTCTGCTTGAAGGTCCTCCTGTGATTGAAGAAAAAGGCTACAAGGAAGTGATTGATGAAAGCAATGAAGCATCTATTGAACCTGAAAGAGAGCAGGTGACAACAGATGGAAAAAATAAATCTGAGGATGAAGTCACTGAATTTACAGTATTGGAAGTAGAGGAAAAAACGAAGAAGCAAGAAGATATGCTGACACAGTCAAAATGTATTCTAGTTGAGAGCAGTGAGGCAGATGACAAGGCAAACATTTCAGGATTACAAGTTAAGAGTCTGAAGAACAGAGAAAATAATGAAGTAGACAAGGAAAAGATACTAAAAAATGACAAAGTTCTGGATACATCAAAAGATGGACATGCAAATTCTGACAGGGCTGAGGAGAAAAGAACCAAAGAGAACGTTGAAAGAAAAGAAAATGAAACAAAACCATCACTGCCAACTGCTGTGAAAGCAAAACACCATGTTCACCATAGCAAAGTACTTCAAAGGTCTGAATGGGAAGGGAAGGTGGATGATGAAGGCAGCATGCTGGAAGACAGCCCTTTGCTCTCCAAGCAGAGGACATTGAAGGAGAAGTCTGGGAAGTGCAAGATCACAGAACAAGATGAAGAGGTAGGACACAGACAGAGGGACAGTTCATCAGAGAGCAGCAAGCAGGAGGTGGCAGTAGTGATGTTTACAAAGAAATGTTCTTCTCAATCCCAAATCCCTCTCAGTCTGAAAAAAAAGCATAAAAATGCCGAGACCAAACTATTACCAAGCCATAAAGCAAATCCTGTCCAGATGGCTTTAGGAACCAACTCAGACCTGAAAAATGTTAAAAGCATCTGTTCAAAACCCATGACTCTGGAAACCCTTAGTGAACAAAAAGAACCGAACATAGCTCAGAGTTTTGGAGAGAAAAGATTAAATACTTCAAGCTGCTCCACGATTACAAAAACATCATCTGATAAGCAGCTCGTTAGAAAGAAGAAGAAGGTCGGAAAAGTTATTGGAAAAGTTAAACTGAGTTCAGGACAGACTTCAGAGGCAAAAGAAGAGAAGGCAGAAGAAATGGTTGCAGAGGCATCTTCTGAAACAGAACATGTGCATGATGAGAAAGGATCCAAGCACTTGCACACCCATTCTGCTTTTAGGAAAGTCACCAGCTGGCTTGGTCAAAAACCTGCCAAGAAAGCAAGGCTGAAAGCTCGTCTTCTGAGTGTGGCACGTGCAATTGGTATTTCAAGGTGGCTCTTGAAGAAATTTGGGAAGAAGAAGAAGAGCAGTAAACCTTTTGGATTCAGAAGTAGAATGGCAATCCGGATTCTAAGCACTGCTGGGTGGGTGGGTAGGTCTGGCAAAGCCTTCCCTGGTGCAGCTGGACAGCTGGAGAGGGCTGAGCCAAGGGACAAAGAATCTTCTCCTCCATTAGTGGAGGGGAAAGGTGGTCCTAAAATTGCAGAGGAAGTGGGACACGTTGATTTGCCTTCTGGTGATTCCTCTCTCCATGGCACCAGTTCCTTTCCATGCTTGGATGAGAAGAACAGTGCTATTGATGCCAAATTTGCCATAGTATTCCCCAGAGTCCACAGCTTGGTTAAGGTTAAGAACTCCTTGTCCAGGGGCTCTGGGAATGCTGATTCACTAAAGAAACTGAGATCTCTATCAGACAGAAAATCTGTCACACCTGTGCAACAGGGTTGCAGATTAAAATGTGACCTTCCCAGACCTTCAGTGGATCAAAGCCAGAGAAACAATGAACAGGGCTTCCTTCTGCATCAAGGAGGAGATCCAATACATGCATCAGGTTATTCCAGCAAGGTGGATGTCAAAGAGGGTTCAGGTGTCCTGCAGACTGCAGGATCCATGGTCACACCTTGTGTTCACTGGTCTCAGCAGCAGGCTCAGGGATGTGACCCCGCAGCATGGCTGAACTCTGAGCTGCTGCTGCCACGACCGACCATTGAGAATCTGAGCAAGTGGGCCATCTACAAGGATCCCCAGCTGGCCAGCAGCCACGTGAAGAAGGTCTGCGAGGATCAGTGGGAGACAGAAGACGTCACTGACAATATGCTGGAGATGGAGTTCATGCAGAAACAGGTACAGGTGCACCAGTATTGGAATGAAATTGAGCTTCTCCTGATTGTCAGTAATGTATCTGTGCATTTCAGGTGTACAGGTGTGACGACCTCTGTGAAGAACTTGAGGAGATTGAAGATCTAACCAGATTGGAGTACGTGTCCTCAGTAGCATTCTGCAGCTCATTCAAGGTCACAGGGGCTTGCTTATTATCCTTCAAACTTGGTTCAAAACTAGAAAGCACATTATAGATCCTTGGCTACCATGGGAGAAAAATAGAATTAATTTGATGCATATCATAGCTGAGTAACCAATGCTCCACTGAAAAGCTAAGTAAAAGACTGAGTTGTGGTATTTATGGACTTATACTGAATCATGTGAGGAGGAGCCCAGGTGCAGAGGGAACTCCTGACAGTTGTGCATAGTGTCCCCAAGCTCTGCTGCACAGAGAGTGCACATTGAATCTCTGCAGTCACACACCAGAAACAGCAGCTGATCCTGGTTAGCAGACTTTTGTATAGATGCATTCAAGGAACTCTATTTCTCCTGTTGAATGGTTTCCAGTCCTGAAATGGTTTCTAAAAAATCCAGATATACTTTGTGGGTAGGGGAAATGAGGTTTGAAGGCTGATGTGATTTTTGTGGTATTACAGAGGGACAGAACTCAGAATTTAACATGCCATTTTTATTGTATGAAGTGGGTGGCAGGATGACTTGCAGGATGACATGCATGTTTCTATGTTATTTGCCTACTGTCCTTGGCATCTGTGGTTTTAGTGACTCTTGTTGAATTTAGCTATGGAAAATTCAGGCCCTACATCTTTTGACAGCTTTTAAACCATGGGTTCACTACTGTTATTGAAAGAGAAGCACCTGACACTGGTTTTTACATGTCCTTTACTCCTGCTGTCCTATTGAGATACACAACTGCAAAGGCAGTGTGGAAGGAGGTAAGATCACACAGAGAAGGACAGGCTGGGTGTCCTGAGTTTTGGCTTCTCCATTCTCTTATGTGTTTAATCCTGGAGATGTTGTAACCACATGAAGGCAGTGAATCAGAGCCCAGCCTCCTACAAAATCCTTGGGAGAGCAGGAAGGTTAATATTAACACATGCAAGTAAAGCTTATGGCTGACTGGTCTTTTCCTGTGTTTCTAGGGAAGTCTGTGAGAGCTCAGTCCTGCTGTGCCTGAAGAAGAGGTTCCATCGCAATCTTATTTATGTATGGGCAGTGGGATTTGGTCTGGTTTGGTTTTCTTCAGTGCTTACTCATTCTGTACAATGAGCTTTAACAGAAGATAATTTATATTATTCCATCAAGCTTTAATAATGCACCAAGTAACTCAAGTGCTCATTCATTGCAGACATAAAAAGCATATTCACACAGCTTTTGCTCAGAAAACAGGGAGCATGAAACATTTGGGGTAAAATCTGAAAGTTGTGGTGTTTTTCTGTAATTTTGGTATTCTTGCCAACCTGTGTATATACTTGGGCTCCATTTAACCTCAGCTGCTTCTAGTGAGACTTTCCTGTGTTATTAAAGCCATTTTGAGTAAAAAATTGCAACTCTTGAGAAGAAACCTCAGAGTTTCTGCAAACTTTTTGCAGTATTGCAGTCCAGATCTACTTCTGGATGGTTGATTGTTCTCCTTTTCATTTACTGGCTCTGGTGTTCAAGCCTGTGCTTGTAATTTCATGTGGAACTTGGAGAATAGACAGTGACCAGAGAAAATGACCACAGACCAATGAATGCTCACTTATCCCAAATGATTAATAGCAGAGATTTGAAAATGACAACAGAAAAACTGTGCTCTGGATAAACTGGCAGGATTGTCAAGAATAGACAATATTCCTTTAATGACTAAATCTGTGTATTAATACATGTATTCAGTTGCATTCCTAATTCAGCAAGTCTTAAGAAACCACCATACTTTTTTTCCCCATTTCTTATTTTTCTCCTAGACATACATTGGGCAAATTTTGGTTTCTGTGAATCCTTTCAAAGACCTCAGTATCTACTCTGAAGACGTGGCTGCCCGGTACCATCAGGGGACTCTCTCAAAAAATGCCCCGTATGTTCCTCAAACAACTCCCTAAACTCTGTTCCATTTGTGCTCCAGAGAGTATTTTATTTTCCTCCAGTTGTCTGGCAGAGCAGGATGAATGCCACAGAAAGTAAACAACCCATTTGGCAAAGTTGTATTTGCTTGGACCTGTGATGTTACAGAGCTAAAGTTCATCCCTGGAAGGGTTCAAGGCCAGGCTGGACAGGGCTTTGAAGAATCTGACCTAGTGGAAGGTGTCCCTGCCCATGGCAGGGCATGGAATGAGATGAGCTTTAGGGTCTCTTCCAATCCCAAACTGTTCCATGATTCTTAGATTAAGTTTCTTCAGTATTGCTCGAAGATTCTGAATTTATTTCCTGCTGGGACTGTACCCAGGAATTCTGACAGTACTGTTAACACTGTTTCAGCCCTGCCAGAGCTACCGAAGTGGGTGGGTTCCTCTCATGCAGACCATAGAGGTATTAACCTGGTGTCAGCAAATAACAAAGCTCTGATTTCCCTGGTCATCACATTTCTCAGATCAGGATGCATCTCTAATGTAGATCCCTGATGAGTAACCTTGTTGTGCTGTATTGAAATGTGAGGTCAGTTAACAGGGTTTGTTTCCTTTCTGTCCATGTAGACACATCTTTGCCATAGCAGAAATGGCCTACACACTGTCCCAGTCATCAGGGCAGGAGCAGTGTGTGATCATCAGGTAAGAAATGAAGTACTTTCTTGAGGGCCTGTTAATTTCTTTATGTAGAACTTTCATCTTTGTATTTCACAGGTCTGTGAGTTCTGATCATTTTGGCTCTTGTGTGAGGGCTGTCAGTAGGAAACCTGAATAAAGTGAATTATCTCACCCTGTACAAATGTAGCTTATATTTCATTTCACATCTGTTCAAAGGACTGAAAGAGAAGGCATTTGACATTCCATGGTGGAATCTTATTTTGGACTTCTGTCAGGTTATCTCAGTGTTTCAAACAACAGGTGATAGATCTTCAGTTGTTGCAAATCAGTACAACCCCCCTGCTGTAACAGGGCTCTGATTTGTCTAGATTAGGTAATTCTTTTTTTTGATACCAGCTTCTCTACCTCTTGTTCCNATGTAGCTTATATTTCATTTCACATCTGTTCAAAGGACTGAAAGAGAAGGCATTTGACATTCCATGGTGGAATCTTATTTTGGACTTCTGTCAGGTTATCTCAGTGTTTCAAACAACAGGTGATAGATCTTCAGTTGTTGCAAATCAGTACAACCCCCCTGCTGTAACAGGGCTCTGATTTGTCTAGATTAGGTAATACTTTTTTTTGATACCAGCTTCTCTACCTCTTGTTCCTCCAGTGGACACAGTGGATCAGGTAAAACAGAAGCTGCCAAAGCAATTGTGCAATACCTGACCATGCTGTACCAGAGATCAGACAGCCACAGGATCAGACAGGTAAGAGAAAACAGAGATTGGCTGGATGCCGTGATGGTTGGGCAAGAAAAAGAAGCCAAAGATGAGAGAGAGGCCATGCTAATATAATTTCTTTGTTCCTGTTCTACTGAGCTGGACTTTGGATGGTTTGTGGTCCAAGGTGAAGCTCCCATAAAGAAATAACTACAATGGTGTATTTGTGGTTCTGTGTTTTAATATCTGGGAGATTTGATGCTCTGTAGAGTGGTGCATGTGTTTGAAAAGAGAGATGATACCTGCTGTAGAGAGCTTATAGCAAAGTCTGGGAGGTGAATCTGAGCAAACACAGAGCAGAAGTAAAGTCCAAGATCATAGCAGTGAAGGTAACTCACAGAGCAACTCACCATAATGATACCAAGATACATTGAAAAAGAGATTTTTTTTTTAGCCATGAAAGAGTTATATCAGTGAAGTCCCATTCTTCTTAGATTTTCAAACTAATAAACTTAACTAGGGTTAATAAACTTAATCCCCTTTTGAGTTTAAAAACTTGTGATTGATACTGAAGTGTTCTCTCCCTCTTTTCTTCAGCCCTGCAGTGTCCTGCCCATCCTGGAGAGTTTTGGAAATGCCAGAACCATCCTCAATGACAACTCAAGCCGTTTTGGAAAGCTTCTGAATGTCCACCTGCAACAGTGAGTTGAAAGACCCCCTTGGGGTGTCCTCCCTTCCAACTGCCAAGGGGTTCTTGGATGAGAAAAAGTCAAGCAGTGCTTAAAGCTTAGGCAATAGCTGCCTCCCCTTCACTGTTGTTATCATCAGGATAGGAAGAGGGTGAGTTTATACCCCTATTTTGCTCCTAAGTTTCCTCCACAAGTAAATAGATCTTATTTCTCAAGGTGGGTGATAAGAACATAAGGATGGCTGGACTGGTTTATACCAAGAAGCCACCTAACACAGTGTGGTGTCCCCAGCACTGGCCACAAGCACTGAATGAGGGAAGAACTCTCCAAATACATAAAACACCTTAACACTCTGTGAGCTCTTAACCATTTGCAGCAGCTCAGGAGTTTTCCTGAGTCTCTTGTGGGTTTCCAGTTTCCTTTTGGACTCATGCAAACTTCATGCCACTGCAACAGCCTTTGACAAGTGTTCCACAGGTCTAACCAGTTCTGTGAAAAACACCTTTCTGTTTTGAACCTGCCTCCTTTTTAGCTTCTGGGTTTGGTGTTTTTTGTTTGGGGTTTTTTTTTTGACTGTTGCCAAGCACTGAGCTGATTCTTTCATAAAACTGTCTGTCATAACTGCCAGGTCTCAGCTCTAAGGAGCAATGGTTGNTAATATTGAATCTTAAATTTACTGTTAAATAACAGGAATGAGAATAAATATGAGAATTGACTCCCATTTTTTCTGTTAGCAAGAAGTATGTTCCCTCTGCATAGCACAGGATGATCATTTATTACATTTGTCTGAAATAGGAGGTCGCTCTATTGAATTAAGGTTTGAACAGTTTGAATTAAGCCCCTTATTAAGGATTACTGAAAGTTAAATATTTCCTCAACTAATTTTTCTTAATGTCTGGAGTGTGGAAAAGGTCAAATATTGAAGCTGTGTGAAAGGAACTGCTCTCAGATGGAGTGCTCTTAAGGTGTCAGTGAGAAACCCTGGCAACTTTCTAAATGAAATGGTTCTGGCCTCATCTTGCTGACCTCAGAGTCTGTGTCCTCCTCTTTGAGTGTGTTCTGTAGGGTTTGGAAGTGGCTACAAGTCAATTCTATGAATGTGTCACCTGTCAGGCCCATGGTGAGAGGAACTACCACGTGTTTTATGAGCTGTTGGCTGGGCTGCCTGTGGAACAGAAAGAGGAGATGTACTTGCAAGAGGCAGAGTCTTACTTTTACCTGAATCAGGTGAGTGATCTGAGGATGCTCCGCAGAAGCTGATAAGAGTGAAATGACCAAGACATCACTTCTGTTTGGTTAGTGAGGTACTTAATAACCTTTCTTATGTCACAGGACATGCTAAATCTGCTCTGTTCCTTCTCACACCTGACCTAAGAAGAAATACCTTTGTCTCTTATGTGATCCTTTTGTCACCTTTCAGGCCCCTTCTGCTCTCAAAGAAAGCATTTAAAAAAGCGGTCATTTTGTAGACCCACGGCTCCATCGTGTGGTGAAAAAATCCTTTTCTCATTGTGTTTCCTTGCATTTACACTTTACTGTGGGACTGTAAAGAACAGGGGTATTTCTTTCTACGCTCTGCAAAAAACCTTGCTTCACTGACTGAGTCAATAGGTGCAAATTTTAAACCTCTGAAATGTATTGCTGATTACAATTATTTACGCTGGAAAACTGTTTGCTTATGTCGCGTCATAATCTTGGAACACGTTTTGGTTTTCTTTGTTTATTTGTGAGTTTGGGGGGTTATTTTTGTTTCCCTGGTTGTTGTTTTGTTTAAGAACGTTTTCCATACTCAAGGAGTTCACGGAAATAGCAAGAGATCTTTCCTATTTCAGCCGTGTGAGTCAGTTTTCCCAGGTGGGCAAACACTTCACAGCAAGTGGGCAAGTGAGGAATCCTTGATGGTGATTGCTATCACTTTGCCCTTGGGCAAGGAATGGACAAGTACCTTTAATGACTCAAGGATGGAAGGCAATTAAGGGCCCATCCCTTGATGGGTGACGTTCCTGGCTGGCAAAGCATTGTAAACCAAACGACTCAAGATATAGTTAAAAGGAATGTCTCCTCCTGTTGTAGAGATGGAAAGGGAAAAAGATTAGATTATGCACAAAGTCAGAAGAGACTGACAAAATCTCTACTGGATCTTGGTCTTGGCAAGAAGAAGCCCAAGGGCTGTCTGGACCTCATCCTTATCTCTCTTAAGCAGCTGGAAACTTTAGTCAAAGAATGCCCTTGTACAGAAACAGGTTCTGCAGTTCCCCCTGCCCGAGGATTTCTGTGAACTTCAGGGTCACAGGCTGTTGTTAGGAGTGTCCTCCCACAGAGAAAAGCACAAGAAGCAGTAGAGTGACAAGCCCAAGTGGTAATGAAGGTCTGTGGCAGAGGTGAGAGAGATTGGAACCCAGGGTGGCTCTCTGGGTGCACAGAACCGCATTTGCCTGGACACATTGGGTTCTGGTACTATTTGGGGTAGCAACTCTGCCATGACTTATTTGGAGTCGATTCTGGCATCCCTTCTTCTCTCAAGCTGCACCTCATCAGTGGGCGAGGGGTAGCTGGGGTGCTTGTACTGAACCCAAAACAGAAGTTTGGCATGTGTAGGCAAGAGATCTCACTCCCAAAACTCCAGAGAGAAAAGAGACTGGTCTCCTTAAGGATTGAAGGAATCTGAAATAAAACACTGGGCTACTTCTCTCAGCATTGGTGCTGGTGGCTCAGCTCCAGCCTTGGACAAAAGGGGCTGAGCACGATTATCTGTCCCTTTTCTCTCAGGGCAAAGCATGTGATGTCCTGGGGAAGGAGGACAGTCAGGATTTTCTGGTCTTAGTGCAAGCTCTGGAGGGAATCAGCCTCTCTGAGGATCAGCTGAGCTCCACCTGGGCTGTCCTGGCTGCCATTCTACAACTGGGGAACATCTGCTTCACCTCCTATGAGGTACACGAGCCCTGGGCACCTTGGGAACGGGATATTTGTGCCGAGATGCTGTTGAGAATATTAATACTAGTGGGACCTCATATCCCATCCGTAGTTGAATGGTCTGTTGTTCTTTATTATTTAGAAAGAATCCTATGAACATGCTGCCATTGCCAGTGACACTGAGATTCAGATTGTGGCCAAT
>VYZS01096336.1:9588-91373 GCA_013400695.1 Neodrepanis coruscans | reverse complement strand
TGGTCTGGCAATCTCCGTTAGAGAATGCTGGGTTTGGTGTTTTTTGTTTGGGGTTTTTTTTTTGACTGTTGCCAAGCACTGAGCTGATTCTTTCATAAAACTGTCTGTCATAACTGCCAGGTCTCAGCTCTAAGGAGCAATGGTTGGAGTCTGTCAGTTTATATGTGCAGCTGGGCCTGTATTCATCACTTCAGATTTATCTACAGTGGATTTCATGTACCATTTTCTTGCTCACTCACTCTGTACTGTAAACTGTCTGCATTTATTGACAGCTGTCTTTCATCCTCATTGCCTTGAATAATGTAATACAAACAGGAAACTTTATCACATTGCTGTACAGCTGCTCTTTCAGGCAACTTATCAAACCCTCAGGTTGCTCACAGATACTTTGTGGAACTCTAATGGTTGCCTCACACTGTTAAGAGGATTCACCTTTATTCCCATGTCAGGACCTTCCCTTTTATGCTGCTGTTTCTTGGTTTCCCTGAAAGTCCCCAAACCTTGTAAAAATATTTTGGAAATTCATGTAGACTACATCCCTTAGATCACTCTTATCTACAGAAAACCTGCCCCTAGCTTCTGACAGGATCTGTTGTTTTCTTGTGCTCAGTGGCATCGTGGTGGGAACATCCATCTCCCAGTACCTGCTGGAGAAGTCTCGTGTGGTATTTCAGGTGAGGACCAGTGGCTTCTTCTCTCCCTTGTTAATATTGAATCTTAAATTTACTGTTAAATAACANCACCTTTCAGGCCCCTTCTGCTCTCAAAGAAAGCATTTAAAAAAGCGGTCATTTTGTAGACCCACGGCTCCATCGTGTGGTGAAAAAATCCTTTTCTCATTGTGTTTCCTTGCATTTACACTTTACTGTGGGACTGTAAAGAACAGGGGTATTTCTTTCTACGCTCTGCAAAAAACCTTGCTTCACTGACTGAGTCAATAGGTGCAAATTTTAAACCTCTGAAATGTATTGCTGATTACAATTATTTACGCTGGAAAACTGTTTGCTTATGTCGCGTCATAATCTTGGAACACGTTTTGGTTTTCTTTGTTTATTTGTGAGTTTGGGGGGTTATTTTTGTTTCCCTGGTTGTTGTTTTGTTTAAGAACGTTTTCCATACTCAAGGAGTTCACGGAAATAGCAAGAGATCTTTCCTATTTCAGCCGTGTGAGTCAGTTTTCCCAGGTGGGCAAACACTTCACAGCAAGTGGGCAAGTGAGGAATCCTTGATGGTGATTGCTATCACTTTGCCCTTGGGCAAGGAATGGACAAGTACCTTTAATGACTCAAGGATGGAAGGCAATTAAGGGCCCATCCCTTGATGGGTGACGTTCCTGGCTGGCAAAGCATTGTAAACCAAACGACTCAAGATATAGTTAAAAGGAATGTCTCCTCCTGTTGTAGAGATGGAAAGGGAAAAAGATTAGATTATGCACAAAGTCAGAAGAGACTGACAAAATCTCTACTGGATCTTGGTCTTGGCAAGAAGAAGCCCAAGGGCTGTCTGGACCTCATCCTTATCTCTCTTAAGCAGCTGGAAACTTTAGTCAAAGAATGCCCTTGTACAGAAACAGGTTCTGCAGTTCCCCCTGCCCGAGGATTTCTGTGAACTTCAGGGTCACAGGCTGTTGTTAGGAGTGTCCTCCCACAGAGAAAAGCACAAGAAGCAGTAGAGTGACAAGCCCAAGTGGTAATGAAGGTCTGTGGCAGAGGTGAGAGAGATTGAAACCCAGGGTGGCTCTCTGGGTGCACAGAACCCATTTGCCTGGACACATTGGGTTCTGGTACTATTTGGGGTAGCAACTCTGCCATGACTTATTTGGAGTCGATTCTGGCATCCCTTCTTCTCTCAAGCTGCACCTCATCAGTGGGCGAGGGGTAGCTGGGGTGCTTGTACTGGACCCAAAACAGAAGTTTGGCATGTGTAGGCAAGAGATCTCACTCCCAAAACTCCAGAGAAAAGAGACTGGTCTCCTTAAGGATTGAAGGAATCTGAAATAAAACACTGGGCTACTTCTCTCAGCATTGGTGCTGGTGGCTCAGCTCCAGCCTTGGACAAAAGGGGCTGAGCACGATTATCTGTCCCTTTTCTCTCAGGGCAAAGCATGTGATGTCCTGGGGAAGGAGGACAGTCAGGATTTTCTGGTCTTAGTGCAAGCTCTGGAGGGAATCAGCCTCTCTGAGGATCAGCTGAGCTCCACCTGGGCTGTCCTGGCTGCCATTCTACAACTGGGGAACATCTGCTTCACCTCCTATGAGGTACACGAGCCCTGGGCACCTTGGGAACGGGATATTTGTGCCGAGATGCTGTTGAGAATATTAATACTAGTGGGACCTCATATCCCATCCGTAGTTGAATGGTCTGTTGTTCTTTATTATTTAGAAAGAATCCTATGAACATGCTGCCATTGCCAGTGACACTGAGATTCAGATTGTGGCCAATTTGTTGCGGGTCTCACCAGACTTCCTGCAAAGAGCTGTCACTCACCGTGTCACTGTGAGTACATTTTTGGTGATTCCTCATTCATCCCGAAGCACAGGATGTTCTAGCCCAATGCTCTGTCAACAGAAGGGTCACCACCTTGGCCCAAAATCTGTGAAGTAACAGAGATAGTAAAATGGTTGGGGTGACTCAAGGCAGCTCTGTAAAGAGGGCAGAACTCGCATCTAGGAGGTTTTTTTTCTGACATGAAAGGTGTATTTGTGAGATAATAACTGTAAATTCTGACTCTTTATGTATCCAGGTGACATCTTATGATCGGATCTTCACCCCTCTGTCTGTAGAAGGAGCCATCAATGCCAGGTGACTTCTGCTGTTGTTTTTGGGGGTTGGTGAGATGCACCCAAGACTCTCTGCAGTAACTGATTTTACCACCTTCTCCCACTCAGGGACTCCATTGCCAAGACTCTGTACTACCTGCTCTTTGAGTGGCTGCTGCTGAGGATCAATGAGTGGTTGGCTCCCTGGGAATCAGACTGTGCCCTGGGCATTGTGGACATACATGGTTTTGAGGTTATTTTTCCTGTTCTTTGCTATGGTCTGGGCTGTGAGTACACATTCTCATCAAGCCCTTTGAGTTTTTTAGTTAGGACACACTGTATGTGTCCCAAAGAATGCTGAAAGCAATGGAATATATAGGTGAGGCTGTGCATCCAAGGGTAGATCTCTTCTTCTTCATGCTCCTTCACAGCTTGTATTGCCTCTTGCTGTTCAGCTTAGTCAACAAACCAGGCTGAGAGCTTGCAAACCAGACAGAACTGATTTGAACTTCTCAGGTTCATTCACACTGATCAGAATCAGCTGCCTGAAGGAGCAGATCAGCCCAGCACCAGCTGGGGCTGTGCAGAAGTTTCAGGAAGCCACAGGCCCCTGGGGAGGTCGGGTGTTGGAAGGAATGATCCCTTTTTGTCTCTGCAGGACCTTGGGGTGAACAGCTTAGAGCAGCTCTGCATCAACTTTGCCAATGAGCATCTCCAGTGGTTTTTCAGTCAGACTGTCATTGCCCAGGAAGAGGTAAATAGAACTCAGTGTAACTCACAACACCATGTTAAGGCAGCACATATGCAATGAGCTGAGGCACCTTCAGCTGGAGAGTATCCTTTAGCAGGGAATAGACCTGGTCCTCTTAAGCAGTATCCATGGAATCCTAGTCCAAAGAGCTGTCTATTTAACATCTTTTTATTAATTCTGAAATAAATAAAGGGAAGGGATGTTTGTTAGTGCCTTGCTCCTTTTTCTGGATTTTATAAGTGAGTTGGTCAGGCTCAAGGAGCCCAGACTTCAGCCTGTTGCTGCTTTTAAAACCTGTTTGGCTTCTTTGTAGCATTTTATGTACTACTTACATCCTGAGGATGAAAGTGTATTTATCAGATTTGTATCCTTTTACTTTATCCACTTTATCACTCTGCTTAGCAGCCTTTCTCTCTAAAATCAGGAAAAGTGGCTTTAGAAGAAGTTTCATAAGACAAAATCAGATAATTCTAGGCAAGTTCCTAACAGCAGTGAAACACTAACTTGCTGATAAAAAAACAATCCCTCTGTTAACTCCCTCCATTTGTTCTTGTTTGCATGGCTGGATTTGGTGTTTAACATGCAGGAGGAATATAGCCAAGAGCAGTTATCTTGGATTCCTATTTCCAAGATGCACAGAGAGTCATGCCTGGATTTTCTTACTGCAAAACCCCACGGCATCTTGTGTATCCTGGATGACCAGACATCACTGACTCAGGTGAGAAGCTCTTGGCCTCTCGTGTGATCCCTTTCACAGGATGGTTATGCTGAGGCTGTTACCCAGACTGAACAGTCACTGTGTCTGCACAAGTATTAGATGGTTTTACCTTCGTTTTTACAGTGGCTTTTCAGTCTCTTCAATATGTTGGACCAGCAGGGAATGTGTTTGTCATCTCCTTTGCAGGCCACGGACCACACTTTCCTCCAGAAGTGCCATTACCATCATGGGAACAGCCCTTGGTACACCAAGCCCAAGCTGCCTTTGCCAGTGTTCACTGTGAAGCACTATGCAGGCCCTGTCACCTACCAGGTGAGCTCAGAGTAGCTGGAGCAATAGCTCAGCTTGGAGATGGGCTGTGGGCATCCTGATGAACCAGCTCCAAGCCCTGTGAACAAAGCCCTCCCTTAGTAACTCCACATCACTCTAGAGCATCAGTGTATGAGAAAAAATAAAAAAGATTTTTGCATTAGAAGAGGCAGTTGAGCTGCCTCTGGGCAGAAGCAAAATAAGTATTGACTGCAGTGGCACAACAGCCTACACTGCTTGTCTCAGAGCCCTGGAAATTAAGGAAAGCTCTTGCTGCTGAAAAAAAGAGTGAGAGGTCAAAGCCTGATGGGCAATGTGAACGGGAAAAGGAGCAATCCCTCCTAAAAGCAGAAGTCATGGTCTCCTCCACTCCTGGTGGCAGCAGGAAGAGCCAGCTTTATTCTGTAGGGCTTTCCCCTCATTCCACCTCTGCAGCTGCCTGTCCTCTGTCAAGGTGTGTTCAAGAGAGGTGTTTGCCTGTCTGAGTGGTGTGTTAAACCAGACTTTGCCTCTGCAGGTCCACAAGTTTCTTAATAAAAATCGTGACCAGCTGCATCCAGAGGTGCTGGACATCTTCTCTCAGAGTCGCCTCAAGGTACTGCAGTGGTTCAGGAAGAAAATCTCTATTGCAGACACCTAACAAGCCACTCATTGATTTCATGTGAGAAGCAGAAAAGTCCTAATCAGGTGTCAGGAGAACCCGGAGAAACTGAAGAGTTTTGTTCTACTGAAGGAAGTGTGGGAATTGAGCAAGTTGTCTTTGCCCACATTTGAGGCATTTTATATATAAATACAGACTGGCAGAGTGTACTGCTGGGTTCCTGGCACTGCTGAGGGCAAGGGAGAATAGTCCTCTAGTTTCAGGTAGAAAAGATTGTGTTTTCCATTTAGTTCAGGGAGTTTGGGTCATTTCTTTGTTTCTGCAGATGGTGTCTCACATTTTCCAGAAGGCTAAAGCTGCTTATAGTCAACAAAGACAGCTGGGGGCCAGGGGCAAAGGACTCAAGCCCCAGGCCTCCACACTAGTTTCCAAATTCCAGCAGTCTTTGCAGGACCTCACAGCCAAGCTGAGAAGGTGAGAGATGCTGTTGCACCCAGAAGTGTCTGAACTCTTCCAGGGTCAGCACAGAGAGGAGGGTGATCAAAGATTCTTCCTTCTGTTTTCCAGGAGCCATGCCTTCTTCATTCAGTGCATCACCCCTAATCCAAAAAAGGTAGGACAGCACCCCGAGCTCCTTCTGGAGTCCCTGAGTTCCTTGAAGTCCGTTCCTCTCTGACACCTTTCCTTTTGCAGCTGGGATTTGAATTTCTTTGCTTCATTTGATAGCTTGAGACTTTTCTTCCCCTTTCTCTGTCTCTCACCCTTCCCTGTGGCCATGTGAGTTGACCCTGTGCTGGAGGAGAAGCCGCTGGATACCAAATGATGCCTTGGATTTTTCATTCCACTGCTCAGAGATCATGGCAAGATCTAATCTCAGGACAGGATTATAGAAGGAAGCCCTTTCTAAACTCCCTGCCTTCTGTGTCCTTTCTCTTATCTTTATTTGTTGCTTTACGTTTTTCTTCTGCCTTGTCTTCGCAGCTGTCAAATATCTTTGATGTGGAATATGTCACTCGTCAGCTGCGGCATTCCGGGATACTGGAGGCTGTCCACATTAGAAAGGAGGGATACCCCATCCGTCTTCCATTCCAGAACTTCCTGGCCAGGTACTGGCTTGGGATTCCCCAGCCACTCAGCCCTGGATGAACTTGTCAGCACACTGTGATTTCTCTGAGGGCTCCAGTTACAGCCCTGGCTTCTGTCATACCAACACCTCATCTCCCAGGTATGGAGCCCTGGCCGGGCAAAGGCTCAGCTGCTTGGAGGAGAGAGAACTGTGTGCATCAGTGCTGGCTCATGTGGTGGGGAACACCTCGGATCTCTATCAGATTGGAGTAACAAAGGTGATGCCTATAGAGAATTCCACCTGAATTTCACAGGCACAGCCACTGATTCACTGCTGGCAAGGCATGGAGAGCAGCTCAGCTCTCTGCCCAGAGAGGTAGGATGTTGCATGCCTTCCCCTCTCATGCTTTGCCTCTTGTCTCAAGGCTAAGGAGGCATTTTTAGCATTTCGGATAAACAGGAGAATGTGTCTCCAGACTGTTGTAGCAGCATGGCCAACTCCTTTGTATAGGAGTCTTAATGGAAGTCTTGGCTTCTACTAATGCTGCCTACAAGCATCCATCTCTAGCACCTGCATCTGTGCCTCCTGCCCTCCCCAGTTTCCTTAGCAGGGATCCTTAAAGACTGCAATGAGAGAAACCAGCAGCCTTTATTATTGATCATCTCGTAGAGAACCTGCTGCTTCCCTCGTGGGTCAGCAGCTGCTGCCTTTGCCCAGGTCTTTCTGAAGGAGAAGGCCAGGCAGCTGCTGGAGAGACGATGGATCCAGAGGCAGAGCTGGGCTATTGTTACTCTGCAAAGGAAATTCCGATGCCTCCTTCACCGCAGGCGCCTCCGTGTCCTCCAGGAGAAGGTCACAGTCATTCAGGCTCACTTCAGAGGCTACCAGGCAAGGTCAGCAGCCCAAGGCCAGGTGAGGGGCAGCTTTTTGGCCTTGCTTAGGACAGTCAGGTGGGGATGTTCCTGGCCAGACACCTCCTGTTGGCTCCTGGCCTGCTCTCACAGTGTGTGTTACTGATGCTTCCCTCATTAGCCAATTCTTCTCTCTTCTCATTCTTCTAGGAAGCGTTACAGGAGGCTGAAGAAGACTTTGGTGCAATTCAATACCATGATTTTAATCTCCAGACCTTTGATTCAAAGGAGGAAGCGCTGCCAGGTAACAACACTTACCAGAACAAGGTGTGCAGGAGTTATTTCTGCACTAAGCAGAAACAGCTGGTGACTGGGTGAGGCCAGGGCAGGGATGGCTTTAGAATGTTTGTTGAAAATGATCCACTGTCCTTCATTCTTGAGTTGACATAAATGTAGTCAAATGAAGGAACCACAGAGGCTGGAGCCTTCTCTTCCTGTACAACATTCAGAATTGACACACATAGTACAAGCACAGCTGATTCTTGTGTCTGGCTATGTGAGCTTCTCTAGGCTGCCCCATGCAAGACAAGAGCTCATTTCATCTATGGTCTGCAGACATGATGCTCTGCTCAAGCTTATGAGGAGTCTTTCATCTTGCTCTTTTAGTTGCCCAGATTGATTTCTGGTGTTTTCCCATATGGTGACTGAAATGCAAGATTTTTTCAGTCCACAAAGATCCTCCACTCATCCCTTAACAGCTACCTCAGACTGCTCAAGTCCTTGGGCTTTTGGGTAAGCCCAGATGGGGTAAGAAGAGAATAGCAGCTTATTGAGAAGATGGAAAGTTTTGCGCAAGAAAGAGCCATGGTTTTGTCAAATGTGTAGAGTGTACTTTACATGAGCTATTAAAAAGAAAATTGAAAGCATGAAATTAGATCATTCATCCTTCACATCCCATAGATGTCAGCTTCACAAGGGAGGGACCTGGCACAGCTGCTGGCATGGACAGCAAGAGATGGAGTTAAGTTCAGTGGTATTGTTATACACCTGCAGAGGTGCTTTCTGTCATGCCATGCCCAGAACAGTGTGAGTTTCTGTTCCATTTCCTGCCCTTCCTACTTGAACAGGATCCAGCTTTTCTTTCTCACATGTAACCACAACAGCACAGTTCTTTTGAATCTATTTCTGTTTTTTAAGTGTTTGCCTGCTGAGGTCTTTATCCATTCAGGAGCAACAGCAAAGGTCTCAAAGTTCACCTGCTGCAAAGTTCCTCCTTTCCCCCCACCCTTCAGCCCTGCCCTTTGGACTTTAGCATGTCACTGTCTTTCTCAGCCCAACCCTCATAACCTGCCATCTAGTCACACTGATCTGCAACACTCACAAGCAGGAGGGAGAGAGGCAGAGACAGACACCCTCCTTTTCCACCCTGGAGTAGGAGTCAGGTGAGTGATGAGGCTGGAGAACAACAGAATGGATGGAAAAGGGCAGAGCTGCAAGTGAGTTTGGCTTTTGCTATCCCTTCCGCTCTTCTAAAGGGTTTCCTCTCCATGGATAAATTCATCCATCCGTGTTCAGGCTGTGTTGTGTTCTTTGATGCTGGAGAAGGCAAGTGAATGTTTCTGAAAGCTCCTTTGTGCTTTTGTCCTGAGACTCATTAAATGCTCAGCAAGTGATGGAAGGTGTGGCAGGATGCTGGGCAGCTGGTGAAGGCTCTTGCTATTGAATTGTGTTGTGCAGGGCAGGTGGTGGATCAGCAAAGCTCAGGGCTTTGTCTGGGCACCCACTGTGTGGGGTCCCAGGAAGGCTTTGTAGCTGTTTAATTTTATCTGCTGGAGCAGGACATCAGGTCCTACCCACCCACAGCATTTGCCCCCAGAAGTAGCTGGAATTGACTTTATATACGCCTTTTCCCACCCTTATGTCCTCTTTTTCTCTTCTAAAAGCAGGAATTAGAGGAAAGGAAACAAAGGAGATCCCTGGCTGGTGGTGACACAGAGAACAGTCCCAACCAAGGAATGGTAAGTTGTCAAACAGTTTGGGAGAGTCTGAGATCAAACATGCTCCTTGTGCCTTCTCAGCGCAGGTTTCCTGGGGAACAGCAGAATGTCTGGAGGGTGTACACATGTATGTTACAAGCCTTGCAGGTTAACTTGTATAAAGAGCCTTCTAAGACAGTGGTGCTGATTCATTGTGTTACACTGGCCCATCTACTTCCTACCAATGCACCCATCATGGAAGATGCAAACCAGTGAAAACTCAATGCTCATTAGCCAGATTGTCATCTGAATTATCCAGGTACAGATGAGAGTTTCCTTTGGAAACTCCAAAGTAGTGTTGAGCATCAAAGTTCAGAAAAAGGTCTCTCTTTATTTATGCCATACCACTCTTGGATATTGAAAAATAAAACTAAAAATGCCAGAAAAAGGCACAGGGGGAAACTGCCCTTAACCCTTCAGCTGCAGTCTCTTCTGTGCAATATGCCAGACTTGTTAGTAATGAGAGATGAGTCAAAGAAAGTCAACTTTCCTGTCTTTCCCCTTGTGGCAGTTGATTTTTTTATTCAGAAATTATCTTTCCCTCCTTTGTTGGCCCACGTCACACAGCTGTGTTAATGTGATACTTCCCTGTTTGTAAGGGTTGTGACTGTTGCAGTGGCAGAAATTGCTCGTTTGGCTCAGCAAGATCCCTGTTCTGGCAGCTTTTCCAAGGCAGCTTCACCCAGTCTCAGCAGCACAGGTCAGGGTTTCTGTGTGGTTCCACTGCTGGCAGCCCAGTGACTCTCCTGCTTCTCTCTTGCAGGATGTGGGGCTGCTGGAGATCCCTGCAGAGCTCGCAGACCTCCTGCATTTTGTTGAGGGTGAGAAATCCTCCCTTTCCTGTGCTGTTTTACTTGTGTATTTCCTTGTTTACAGCAGTGTCAGCCCCTGATTGTTCTACCTGCTGCCTGTCACCTGGGTTGGATTTGATTTATTATCATTGCAGTGTAAATAAGATAAAGGAAATGCTATCATGAATATTGTTTCCCAACATGACAGGGTGGAAAAGTAACTTGAGCCAAGAGGCAGAACAACAGATGAAAAATCAGTACATCTGTTAATTTTTCAGCTCTTCTTTTGATCTGGGCTGATAGACCTGATGATAGTGATGGTGCAAAACTCTTTGGTCAAAGTTGTGTGACAGCAAATTGTTTAATGGACTCAAGTGTTTGGCAGAGATGAGTGTCTGAGGTGGAAGAATTTAAACCCATCTTTTATCTGCTCACAAATCTTTAAGCAAATTGAAGGTGAAGAAGCTTAAATGACAATTTTGGCAATTTCAAAGAAATATTTTTAGGTTTCATTAAAAATTCCTTCCTCAAAAGTAATTACTTATTTTAAAGTAGAAGGAAGGAGAAACAGTGTAACAATGATGAAACAATGAGACAACCTAACAATGCACCAAACTGAGGATATGACAAATGTGACAAGTTGAGTACATGATAATTTTTATTACTTAAGGATAATACAATGTATCAATGCAAGGACTCGCTTTGCTTGGTATGGCAATTTTTTTGTTCTGTTTTCAAATCACCAAAATACCACTAACTGAAATATTATCCCAAGCTGTTGACGTGACCTTATGCATTGTTATTTGCAGTGGTGTTTCCTCTGTAGTTCTTTGTAAAATGTGAATATTTAAGCTGTAAATAGGTTGAGACAGGATTTGCCTCTTTCTATTGGTGTAGTGTCAAACAAAATGCCAGCAGTGCCTCTGGCCTGTGTGGTACAGGAAGGGATACAATCAGGCAGAAGATTCTTGTGAATTGGAGCAGACTGTGCTGGATTCCCAAATGCCTCACACTTCATGGCATAGCACTCCAGGGATTATCAGCTGGTCTAGTGAGCAACTAGCCCAGAGGAGCTCAGGGAACACTGAAACTGCTGAAAATGAAAGCTGATGGGATGTAAACAAGAGGATGAGGAGAGCATCCAGGGACACCTTGTTTTGGAGCTAGAGGAATGCACAGGAGCTTTGAAGCATTGAGAAATCCCTTCATTTGGGAAGATATTTACTCCTCTCTTATCCATAGTAATTCCCGTGTTACGAAGACCTCTCATTTAGTTGTTGACTGAACAGTTGCTACTGAGCATTTCTGCATGAGCTCAGTGTTTCCTGCGTTGTAAATGCTGCAGAACAGAACTGAATCTCCAGATGCTCCCTGCCCTCTTGGTGTTCCCCAGGGAAAAGGGTCTGAAAGGTCAGAGCTGTAAAACCTCTCTCCTGGAGTGAGGCTTTATGGTCTCAAAGATGTGGGGCTGTGCCTGCTTGAGAATCTGAGGCAGCAGGACCAGGCTGGGTGTTCCTGGAGCCAGGGGCTGGTGGAGGTGCTCTGGCAGGGTGAGGTTTAGATATGAATTGCTCTGTAATTTGTGTGTGTTCTGTTTCCTTTGCCATCAGCCACAACTCCAGACCTCCTTCTCTTGCAGGTCGATATCAAGCACAGGACAACCAGATAACTGAGACATTGCCTCCAGAAGTCAAGGTCAAAGATGACCTTTCCCTCCCACCCACCATCAACAGCTATCCCTTCTCCTCCTTTGTTAAGTCACACTTCCAGGTGGGAACTCTCTTTATATCTCTTCATTGCTTCTCTGCTGGGCAGACATACTAATTCTAGCAACATCAGAAGCAAACTCTGTTTCTCTCTTTTTGTTTCTTTGTAGAAGCCAGATTTCCCTGTGCCTGGTCAGCCTCTGGATCACCCCTTAACCCATCTGGATGCTGAAAACCAGGAGAGTGCACTTGAGGTCAATAAACTGGTAAGAGACATTGTTCTTGACCTTGTTGAAGAACAGTTGGGCACAGAAAATATTTTGATACCTTTATGCAATAAGATGTCAGTGGTGGATAGTGTTCTTATGGTACATGATGGGCTAGAAAAGCAGAATAAATTTCTTCTTCTAGGCCCTGGAGATCACATGCAGCTCCTTTGTGTTGCTGTGCCCTTGGGTGAGGCATAGACTAACCACAGACCACTGGGATCAAAGTAAACTCCCTGGTAATGTAGCTTCAGAATTTAGTGAGGCATATAGGAATTAGGATGCTAAGCCTTAGTTTCCCAATATTCCAGATTCAGTAGCAATGACAGTATAAGGGAGGTCTGTCTTCTCAACCATTCACTCATCTATCAGTCATAAAAAATTTGATTTAACACACATTGTTTCCATGGTGTGGTTTAGAGTAAATATATCAATTGTATCTCAGGCTTATGGTTGTGTCAGCACTCAACAGGGGACAGTGAACTGTTGTGTAAAGGCTGGAAAAGGACAGGGACTTTGTAATCAGGAAAACTGCACCTGGAACCACACCCTAACTCTGTAGTGTTCACGTGAAGGGGATGGTGTTATTTCAACTCTGTGGATGTGAAACAGATGTTTCTTTACATTTCTTAAAAGTTGTAATGTTGAAATGTTAAGAAAATAAAATGAAGCTCTAAATAATTTCTAAGTAAATCTGGTAATCCTTTTGAGAATTACATAGAATTAAAATAAGCCCATTAAGAAAATGAATACATAAAACCAGTCTCTTGTTTTGTCCTCAGGATCCCAATTATAGAAGAGCATAAGCTTCAATAAAGTCTTGTGAATAGGATTGTGTTTAAGCAGAATACTATTATTTTTCCTGAAGATCAAAGGCAATTTTTCTCCTTTGCTAATAAAGCAGGGTTATACTACAAAGAATTTCATGAGAACTAAACAACCACCATCTCATGTTTTTCTCATTGAATCTCTGACATACTTAGTACCATTAACTGTCTTTAGAGGTGTTGTCACTCTTTAATGTTCTTTCCAAAGCTGTCAATGACACATTTTAGAAAAAATTAAATTAATGACATATTGAATTGTAGAGGCTTGAAGAAATTATTCTGTACCTGAGGGCAAGAAATGTAAATTACAAAAGCATTGAAGATATTGATATGCATAGCCCAGAAGCTGAATCATTGCTTCAATGAGTGTTGAGACACCACATCTCATACTACTTGGTATAATATTAACTACACCAATGTATTTTTAACAGTCAGTGGGCTCAGTAACAAATATCCTGTGGTAATTTACTTGTGTATCTGAGCCCTTCCCAAAGAAGGGGAAGTATTTTGCCCATGACCAAATTCTGAGTCATAACAAGAGACACAAGTCATCCTGACTTTGTCAGGGTTCAGCCTCTATAAATGTTGCCTCCTAAATTCCCCAGCAGTGAACCAGTGGTTCACAAAACCTGAGAACAGCCCCTGATCTGAGTTTCGGCAGCTCTTAGACTCAAAAGCACCCTGGTGTCTACAACCCAGGTTGTCACCTTACAACACAGTTTGGGACAGAGGGTTATAACTTGAGTTATCTCCTTTTTTTCCCCCCTGGATGCTTCTAGATTTTGCGGTTCATTGGTGACAAGAACCTCCACGGGTGGCAGGAGGTGCTTCTGGGCAACTACATCGCTGGGAGAGGCTTGAATAACGTAGCTCTGCGCAGTGAAATCTTCAGTCAGGTGGTTGCCCAGACATGGAAGAACCCAGACATGGAGCACAGCCAGCGAGCCTGGGTCCTGATGGCGACTTTGCTGAGCTGCTTTGTCCCTTCACCAGCACTGGAGAAGCCGTTGCTGAAGTAAGGAGGTGAAAAGACCAATCCACACTTGCATTGTGGTAAAGAGGCATGAGCAGAGTGCTAATTGCAGTGGACTTTTCCTAGATTTGTGTCAGACCACGGCATGGAGGGCTACAATGCAGTTTGTCAGCGCAAGATCTTGACAGCAGCACAGTACACAGAGATAGACTCTGCACCCTCTCGGGCCTACCTTCCCACTCAGCTGGAGTGGACAGCAAACCAGAGGAGAGGGAAGATGGTGCTGGATGTTCATACCTTTAATGGTAACTCATGCTTCTGCCCTCATGCTGTCTTCTAGTCCCAAGGACTTTTCCAGTGCAGAAGTCATCATCCGGAAAATACTTCTCTCACTTTAGTAAAGAGGGATCAGAACATTGGTTGCTACTGGTTGGTACAACCATGGGGGATACAAGCATCTGAATCTAAACCCAAAGCTCACAAAGTCTGGGTCTAGTGAGATCTACTGCTTGGGCTTAGGGATAAGATTCTGCTGCCCATGCAGTAATAACTTGTTACAGGGACTTTCTGCCTTTCTCCCTTCTCAAATATTGCCTTATGATGCCTCTTGAGTGATCAGAAGCTCTGTGAATTAAATGCAGAATTAAATGCTCTCTCTCCTTGTGAGTGGAGTGATGGCCCAAGCAAACCAGGACACTGTGAGGGTTTTCAGCTGTCAGGTTGGAAATGCCAACCTGTGTCATCAAACAGTTATTTTGGATGTGAACGTTCCTGTGGAGCCCTCCATGTGCTTCCAGTCCTTCTATAGTCCCTGCTCAGGAGTGTTTGAGACTTTCCAGCCGGACTCTGCTGGTGTCCCATGGAGTCTTGGTGTTGCTTTGGGTCCTGTCGGGGAGGCTGTGGGTACTGACTTTCTTCTCTGTGCCAGAGGAGACATTCTCGGCTGAGGTGGAGTCCTGGATGACTGGGGAGCAGTATGCAGGCTGGATCCTGAGTGCAAGGTACTGCCAGAGGATGGGAAAAGGTCTCAGGGTGTGAAAAAGGCTTCACTAGTTCTATGGTTCAGACTGATCAGAGCTACAAGCTGGAATTTATATGGTCAGGTGTGAAATAGCCACTCCTTACCCACTTGGGCTTGTGCTCTCTTCTTCACCCTCAGTCTGCATTCATAAACTACAGGCTTCTTTAGGAACAGAGGAATCACTGCTGTTATCTGTCAGAGCAGCTTCAGGGAAAAAATGAAGGGGAAAAAAGAGGAAAAATCTTACCCTGAGCACTTAAGTTGATTCACCATAAATCTGAAGGACTTAAGCCAGGATAGACAAGGCAAGGAGGAACTGAATGCAATGTTTTCCTTCCTCTCTCTTTCTCCTGCCACCTGGACACCTTTCCTTCCTTTCCCTGTTACCAGGGGCTGTGATAAGAAGACTCGAGGGTGGTCTGTCTCCATGTTAACTGGCAACACGTGGCGGGACCTACTGGGCTGTGACTTTGTGCTGGACCTCATTGGAGAGATGGAGGAGACCAGCAACTTCAGCAGCTCCTCCCAGTCCTCAGCTGAGTTCCCCATCACTTCAGAAAGGGACAGGAGCATCTTCCACTCCTATGACCTGGATTCGTAAGTCATCTATTCCTCCTGGCCCATCACTTGTGGCCCTGTCACCCAGTGGTTCATCTTGCAGCACTTTGGTCCTCATTTCATTTTGCTCTTCAATAGGATCCCTCCTGCTCCAGGTATCCAGGCCCCTGCCTTCCCACCCCCTAGCCTGCCTCCAGAATTCATGGATCTCCATCCAGGTAAGCTTTAGCTCAGGACTCTGGATGACACTGGGAAGGGCCAGATGGGCCCAAGCCAGGGAATCAGAACAGAGGGGGAGTTAAATGAGTCTTCTTGATGTAGGGGAAGGGAGGGCTCCACTCCAAAGCTTTATTAACAGGGACTGGAGGCAGGGGAATGTTCTTTACCTGCCTTTTCATCAGACCTCTCTGCTCCTAGATCCAAGAGATGACCTGAGGACCCCCATAGGTCTGGATCACTACGTGGATGATCTCTTCAGCACTGTGCTGCATCAGGGCTCCAGAGTATCAGTAAGTCCATGGATGTTCCCTCCTATTTTCTCTTCTATCCCTGTGACTCCCTCAAGTATTTCTCTGCCTACTCACGACCTCTGCTTGGCACAGACTTGCCTCTGGATGTCTCTCTTTCTGTGAAGGGAATCTCTCTGAGCTCAGATAACTTCTCTTGCAGGATCTGGAGAACAGGGAGACTCTCACTGGACGCATGAAAGGAGGTGGGAAGATTGGACCCCCAGGGAGAGGAATCCTTCCTCCTACAGGTCTGTAAGGGGAAGGGGACATCTGGGAACACCTGTGGGGCTACATAAGCTTCAGTGAGCACGAGTCAGGAGCCCTCTAAATGTTAACTATTGCATGGACCCAGCTGGTTCATGAAGAGCATTGTTTTTTAGCACAGGTCATCAGAAGTTGCACTTCTCACTCCCAAGTGCTGGGAGCCAGATGCTTTGGGGGAGATGCTAGATAATGCACCTTTGTTCTGCCTTTAATTTCTCAAGTTGGTCTGGGTGTCAGGGCAGCAGGTAGCTTATTTCTGATCCAGGCCATCTCTTCCTTAGGCACATACTTGTCAGTCATGTATTCATCTTCTATTCACCTTGTGTTTTCACAAAGTAGCTGATGACTTTATCAGGGGAGGGTTTTAACCTTTCTTATTGCTTCCTTACAGAATTCCCCATCATCTGTAGCTATTTCTTGGGTTAGTAAGTCTGAACCCTGCAGGGGTTCTGATTTGTGTGTTTGGTTTCTTTACTTTTCCTTATTTCTGTGGAGCTAAGACTCAGGCATTTTCAGCAGAGTGGAATCAAACACCAATACATTAATGGCACTGAGAAATCTGTATGGATAGGAACACACCCCCCAGTTTCAGAAAAGCTGGAAACATCCAGTTCAGTCATTACCGAGGACTGTGTTTGGTGTTATAGAGGCTCTGGGGCATGACAAGCCCTATTACAAATCACTGGTCTGAGGCCAGTTTGTCACTTAAGTGGCTATTAGATGAGCAAGGAATGTGAAGAACTTCCCATGGCATCCCAGGGCCATTCTCACTGGTGATGCCATGATTCATGTGCTGTGTGCTGACTCCCTCCTAGCCAAGACTCACCTCCATGCCCTTTGCTCTGCTGCCTTTTATCTCAGTGGCATTTGTGTGTGACTCCATATGGGCCTTGACTGCTGAAAGCAGAGGAATTCCTTTCTCCCCACAGCTCCTTCATATAACACACAATGTCATCCAGGTCAGGGATTTTGTTATCCACCCTTGCTACCTGCTACCTACGTGGCAGTCCTAGAGATCTTTTCCCATCCCTCAACAGAAACCTTTCTCTGTAATCATACAAAGGAGTTATTTATGTGCTTAATCATGAAGGATGGTGGTGTCCTAATCTAGGCTGCAGAAGCAGGGGCTGACTTAGCACCTAAGCTAAGAAGCTTAGGTGTCCTTTTTCCACCTGAGTTTTGCAGTGTCCTTCTGTGTTTGGTGCATGTGGAGAGCACCAGAGGCAGTGTGCTCTGTGGGATTGCTCAGGGTGGGGTTCCCCAAAAGCACTGCACATGGTCTTTTGCCTCTAGGCTTCTCTGGAATGACTCAAGCACCCGTTTACCAGCCCATGCCTTCCATGATGGGGGTGCCAGCAGCCATGCCCATGATGCCAGGGGCTGGGGGGATTGCACCCATGCCAGGTAATAACTGTTTTAGTAACTATAGAGGGAGGGGGGTAGAAGAAGGGAGGCTCTCAGTGGAGCCTGTGCATTTCAATACCAGGTGGGCTGCTTGGTGTACACTCTGCTATGGGCTGATGCTCAAACACTGTGGGGAACAATCTCCTGTGGGCACTTGCAGATGTGTGTGTGTGTCTTCCACAGCCATGGTTATGCCCCAGCCCATGGTTCCAGCTGTAGATCCCAACCAGTTAGCAGCACAGCAGCAAGCCTTTATCAACCAGCAAGCCATGCTCATGGTGAGTGGAAGGGACTGGCTGGGAGTGGCCCAGGAACTGAGGAAGAACAACACACTGGTGTTTGTGCTATGAAGAGGGGAACCCTGTTCCCCTCCTGCCTTAGGCCTGCTCATGTGTGCTCATGTGCTGGGGGTGAGCTCTATAAAGGTGGGATTATTTAAGACTGCAAAACTAGGAACTCCATTTTTGCCCCTTTGTTTACATGGGGACACTGAGGCACCATTGGTGAGTGAGAAGCAGGGACAAGGGCAGGCTCTGAGAAGATTCAGCTGTAATTCCCATGGGTTTTTAAGACGGGATTTGCTAGAGATGCAGATCTGCAGTGTTCTGCTTTCTGTGCAAAGCCTTGTGAGTGTATGGCAGTCCTAGCCTGGTAGCTGAGTTTTTGGGATGGTTTTAGCAGCTCCATATCCTTGGCTGGATTGGAGCAGACTGCCTGGAAATGCCCTGTCCATTACACTGGGAAATTTGCAGTAGACTGTGTAGATGTTCTGTGAATACCAGAGAAAGAACAGGAGGGCCTGACTGATGCCTTGTGGTTTTGTGCAGCCTGGAGCTCATGGACATTGTAATTTCTTCCCTCAGGCCCAGCAGATGACCCTTCAAGCCATGAGCATTTCCCAGCAGCAGCAGCAACAACTGCAGAAGTCTCTTGAGAAGTCAAGGCCAAGAGTCTCAAGCCCACCACAAGCTCAAGCCCCAGCTCCAGCCTCACCCACTCTCCCAAAACACAAGAAGTCTTCCAGCAGCCAGGATGCTGCAACACCACCAAAGTCTCCAGAACAACCAGCTAAGACAAACGAACTGGTATGAGAAACAAGCAGTGGTAGTGAAGTTGGTTTAAATTTCATATTTTCTGCTTGCTCTGCTTTCCTCTCAGCATGGCTGTGGTTTGGCAGAGAGGAGAGCAGAGACCTTTGCTTACTAATGATACTGAGTCCTTTCAAACCCTTCTTGATGAGTCTTTAAGGCACAGGGTCAAACCTTTGCTCTGTGGAGGTTTGGCTGCAATGTTGGCCAATTAATTTCTACCTGAGCTGAATTTTTCTGTAGGAAAATTAATTGTTCTGAGTTCTTTGTCTTCCAACAAGCTATTTTAGGCCTCTAACATAATCCTTCTTCTCTGGGCTTGGTTGACGATTCTCTGTGTAAAACACTGATTTCTTGGGACACTCCTAGATGAGGAGAAGTTCTAGATCAGAATCTGGAGAGAGGATCATCTCTGAACTGAAGGGCACTGTGGAGGTTCCTGTTAGTTGGTGGTGCCAACTAACTTGTGTTGTACGCTGCCTGCAGGTTTATGAAGAGGGATTTTCCAGCGGTGAAGATGATGACTCTCCTCGGGAAACCTTCCAGCAGAAGAGAGAGTATTTCCAGAAGATGGGTGAGCATCTACCCCTTTAGGGATTTCATTCCTCATAACACCCTGCTCTGCAGCCTCCCTGGCATAACAAGGTGCTCTTGACTCCCTGTCTGGAGCTAATCCCATCAGGAGCTGCTGGTGCTCTGTGTACTAGAAGTTTTGGGTGCTTGTTCAACTGGCTACAGTTCAGATGGTGAGGTGTTATGGGGACAGTTTTCTATAAATTTTTGGGCTTGGGACTGCCACACTCTCCCTCACCTCTAGAAAACATCAGTTTCTGCTGACTGAGGTAAGACTGGGAACTCTGCCATCAGTGCTAGATTTTGGGTGTGGGTTTAAGTGGTTCAAGTCCCCTTTTCTATGCAGGAGAGCATCACATCCGAGTGAAGAAAGTCAGGCCTCCTACCAAAACCTGGACTCCACCAGCAAATCCCCAGCCAAAGCAGGAGGAGGAGGAAAAAGAGGAGAAGAGGAAAGAAGTGAAGCCTGTCCCTAAACCAGAGGCAGGTAAGATGCTGTGAAGTGGAGACCCAGGCAGACTCACTAGCAGAAACTTTACAGGAACATCAGGGCAGGATACAGGCAGAGGCAGAAGGCATCTGGCTCTTCTGGGAGTCTGCATCTTGGCAGGACAGGAGAGAGAAGAATTCCTGAGCTTTGGGAAATAGGATCCCAAAGCAAGGCAGTGGAAGGCCATGGCCAGTCAGCTTTAGGGTGAAAAAGACAGAACTTCAAATGAGATAAAGGGATTTCCTGTGTCTTTTCTTGTCTTTTCTTGGTTAAAGCTGTCACTCCAATAGCTCCTTCTCCTTTGCCATCTCCTGAGCCAAAGCCAAAAGAGCAGACACCGAAAGTGAAGAAGGAGCCACCTGTAGTGAAGCCTTCAGGCCCTGAGTCACATCCTGCACCGAGTCGTGAGATTGCCAACATCATCAAAATGTACCAGAGCAGACCAGCCCCTGAGCCCCAGCCCTTCCAGCCCGTGAGGTGAGAGAGACACCCACCAGGTGGGCAGGAAGGAGATGAGTGGGACTGTGTCAGCACTGCCATGTGGCTCCATTGTGGCCACAACCCCTCTGCAGCCCCTGTAACTCTGTTCCCCATTTTCTTGCAGGAAAGTATCCAAGCCGTTTATAAAGAAGAGCGACCCCAAAAATGAGGCTCTGGCCAAGCTGGGAATGATGAACTCCCCTTCTCGCCCACCAGTGAGTTTTTTGCTCTCTGATCACCTAAAGCTCAGTAGGGGCAGCCTATATATCCAATCTCCAACAGGCTGAGAATTCCCTGGTAGTGCAATAGCAGCCAGGTTATTTCTTTGTTGGGTTAGTAGGTAGCTGGGAGCTCATATCATGCTGCTGCCCATCCTAGACTGGGTTCCAGTCTGTAAAGCCATCTGAGGTCCTGAAGAAAATGCTCTGGAGCAGCCAGTCCTATTGTAGTATGTTTAAGGCTGATCTGGAAGCAAGCAACTCATGTTCCCCACATTTGGAACCAAGGCTTTGGCCCAATAATCTTTTTTCCCTTTCCAGCTGGAGACTTTGATCTCAAATGCTTGGTTCTTTGGGTTTGAATGATCTTCATCTCTTGGTAGATCATATGTTGATTTGAAGGTCTTGGTGTCCCTGTTCACAGAGATTTTGCTTGCAGGTGTGGATTGCTGCCCTAGAAATGACTTACAGCAGCGGTGTCAGGACAGAGCACAGGAAAGCAGAGACAGACTGGGTGGGTCAAATGGGTTTGCTGTTTTGCAGCCATCTCCTGTGCCACAAGAGAAGAAAGTACCTCCACCTCTCAAGCCCAAGCCCAAGCCAGGCTCAACTTCCAGCTCTATCAAGGAAAAGCAGTTGCCACTCCTGTCTATCTTCAGACCAGAGGGTACCCCACCAGCTTCCCAGGCTCCTCCTGCTCCTCCTTTTCCTGCACCACTGCCTTCACCTCTCCTGACTGAGGACCAAAGCAGGCAGGAATCCACAGGGAAGAGTGAGTATTGACTTCACTCATGTGGGATTTGGGAGCAGGGCAGGGAGGGGATGGGCTTGGAATCAGCCCAGTGGCCCAGGAGAGTCATGGCACACAACTGTGTTATCAGCCAGCTGTGCAACTGCATGGGCTGTGTGAACGCAGAGGGATTGTGTAATCAGATCTGTGGGGAATCAGAGACATGTCACAGCTACAGTCTAACCCAGTAATCAGCTTGGCACTTCCCGGCTCTAGCTCTTCTCTTCTGAAAAATGCAGCTAAAAATAGAAAGATTCTTTGGGCTACAGCTTTATCAAGGTCCAGTCCACAATACTTTTTATCATCTGCCTGAAGCATAACTATTTCACCAAAGTGGCAATTAACAGGTGGACTTTAGACCAGGAAGGAAAGGCAAGCCAGGTGTTTCATCTGACAGAGCTTCTGGAGAGACCTTAGAAACAGGCTGAGGAATGAGGGAATGTTTCTCAGAAGGAGAATGAGAGCCTGGGAGACCTTAGACAATGGACTCAGAGATTTTCTGGATGCTGCTTTCTCAAAAAAAAGCACAACTAATGCTTCTCAGCTTGGAAGTGTTATTCAGTCTTAGGTTTTGCCTCTGAATTTTAGTGGAAGCCTGGAGCCATAATTCATTTTATACTTTGGATACCTGTACTGATGTATTTCAAACTGTTTAAAATTCTCATCAACATGCAAGAAACAGCCAGGCAAACACATTACTGAAGGACTCCATCCTGCAGCAGCTTCCCTGGCATAAAGAATTTCTCTGTTTACTCACCCTCTCTTTTAAAAAAACCTGTTTCTTTAGCAAGTCCTGTGAAAGTAAATTGAAGTAATAGGATTAGCCTGAAAAATCCCTACATACTTTTGAATAGGGATATAGAAACAGCTGAACTATGGGATTTACTATATTTTTTGTACATGAACTCTGGCGTTTTGAAAGTTTGAAGTGCTTAAATGAAGACATTCCTACCTCATAAAGCAACACCTTTGGACAGTTGCCTTCAGACTGAGTCTGTCTTAGATCTGCAGAGAGACAATCCTGTTCTAGTACTGGGTGCCTTGTATTAGAACCTTGCAGCCTGCAAGCTCAGGGGAGAACTTTGATGTCCCTCTGAAACCTTTAGCAGCCTTTTTATAACAACATAAAGTGAAACCTGTGCCTTCAGCCTCAAGCACAGGGAAGTATTTTGCCTGGGAAGGCCGAGTGCTCCCTATTTCTGGAGTGTTTGTTATGAACACTGAACTTTGTGACTGACACAAGAAGTGTAATCACTATCAGAAATGCTGGTAATAACTAGTTTATGCTCATATGAGCTGGTCACTGACCTCCAGGAGAGTCCCTAGCAGTAATATTCAATGAGGCTTTCTCCTGGCAGGTCTTTGGCAGTTGGGAACGTGATCCTTTAGCCCTCAAATCCTATTTTCACTACTCTTTCTCCTCACACAGACTCTGCTGTAACAGTAGCAGGTGATGATGGCATCAAGACCCAGCTGTACAAGCTCACTAGCAGTGTCAGCTTCTCCTATGTGGATCCTGCCTGGAAAATCTTCCTGCGCAAAGAGGTGCAGTCCATGGGCTGAGGGCCAGCTGTGGGGGCAGGAAACTCATCACACCTCTGGTTAAAATATTTTTTTTGGTCATAGGCACACAGTTTAAGATAAGAGCACAGAGATAGCTCTGGGAGGAGGTCACAAACATGGGAGTTGGAGGCAGGGGATCATGTCATGGGCGATCTGATTCCTCCTCTGCCTTACTGACACTTGTGTCTCAGTTTCCCTACCTGTCCTTGCCTTCCTCTGTAGAGCACTGAGAAACCAAAAATTAATTTGTTGTTGTTGTCTGGTGCTTTCTTGTTGAAATAGTACAAATCTGTTTAAAATCAAATATTGGAGAATGTGCTGAACTAACCAGGGTTCATCCCTTGGTCTCACCACTTGGGTTTTAGTCCTTCACTCCTGGTCCTTCTGTTCACATTGTCAGTGTCGCTTCCCTTGCCTGTCCTCATTCCTCTCTGGCAGCAGGGCATATGGATTGCAAAACATCCCCAGGGAGCTATTTCTGCTACATCTGCAACTCTATTGTTTTTATCCTCCTCTTGCAGGTGTTTTACCCCAAAGAAAATTTCAGTCACCCTTACTGTCTGAACTTGCTGTGTGAACAGGTATGCACTGGGGTTTGGCTCAAGGCCTGTTGTCTCTCTAAGGGGAAAACACTCCATTATTATATTGCATAAGTTGCCTTCACTTCTCCATCCCTAGTGGTGTTAGTCTCTTCTCCAGGTCCATCCAGTCAAGTCCCCATTCATTCCTCTCTGAGCCTCAAATGCTCCAACAGAGTCAGAAGTGGCCTTTGCAATGTTCTCTCCTCTGCAGATCATCCGTGACACCTTCTCCGACTCCTGCTTCCGGATCTCCAAGGAGGAGAAGCACAAGATGAAAGACCTGCTGAGTAATTAACAGCCCTGTCATCCCTTCCTCCTTCTGCCCATCCCAGCTTTTGTTTTGAAATGAGAACCTGGCCTCCCAAACCCTTTCAGGGAGGACTTGGGGTGGAGGAGAAATGTTTGTCACTGAAGCAGGAAGGCACATTTTTGTGTGCTGTGGAGTGCAGTGTAGGAATGGTTGTTTATTCTAAATGGCCAGATAAAGGCCCTGAAATTTCTCTGAGCCAGAAAAACTTAGTGCTGAAATGTTTATTCTGGGAAGAGGAAGCTGGAACCCAAGGATGGGATTTTGAGTTGTCTCAAAACCCAACTGTCATCTTTGACTGGAGCTTCATGAAGAGGGTGAGGGAAACCCATAGTAGACTGGTGTGTGCAAGTAATGTGGTGTCCTGCCACCTTTGCAAGTCATTTCCTGTGCTGTAGCCACTGAGGGGGACTGGTAGGAATGAGTCCCTGGGCAGAGGGAGATTTGTCCATCTTGCTGATCAAGTATCTGCTTTGTAACCCTGCTAGTGGAGTTCCAGGTTGGCAATGATGTCCAGTCCATCAAGGAGGATGGAATAAAGAAGAGGATTGTACTGGCTGCTCGGGATAACTGGGCCAACTATTTCTCCCGCCTTTTCCCTGTTCATGTGAGTCTTAATTTTCTCACCAGACCCTGGGCTTACTCTGGCTGTGGCTCCTTTTCACCCAGGATCTCCTGTCTCCCTGCCTGGTCACACATCATTGATTCTTCCGCACCTTCTAAACCTTTCCGAGTTTGACACCTCTGTCAGCCCAGGGCTTCCTTGTGTGGCATCTCCTTCCCCTGCTGTCACCTGTCCAGGTAGGATGGAGCCTTAGAGCCTCTCTGCTGCACTTCCCTTCCAGGGTGAAAAGGGAAGTGATGTGCAGATCCTGGGTGTTTCTCACAGAGGCATTCGGCTGCTGAAGTTGGAGAAAGCAGCTGGGTATAATCCTGAGCACCTCAAGATTCTTTGCAGCTACTGGTGAGCAAAAGGGCACTGGTTGCTGCAGGGTGACAGTTTATCATTTGCATGGTGTTGGGAGGCAAACTGAATGGGTGAGCTGTGCTCTCTAGGATTGTCCTAAGCCAGCTGTGACTCACTGAGCCTCCTAATGAGTCTGGCTTTTCCTTCTTGTCTTGTGTTTTGCTCACAAGTGAGTCACCTCCATGTGTGTCATCACAGGGAGCTCCTCAGAGTGCTATGGTGAAAGCCATGGGCAGCCTGTGGTGCTGTTAGTGTTGGAACACAGTGCTGGTGAAAGTCCACCATGAAGCATGCTGAGGCATGTCTCCATTCTCAGTCCTTGGGATGAGCTCCCATCCTCATGTTCTGCATCCCTAGCTCTGGCAAAAGGAGCCTGAGCACACTACCTTATATTCTCAGCTTTGCAGATGTGCTGTCAGTGGAGCTGAAGGGCAGCAATGCCCTGGAGTTCTCTCTAAAAACAGAGCAGCTCTTCCTGCACTCTCCGAAGGCTCCAAGCATCAAGGCCATGGTGGATATCTTCACCCAGGAGCTGAGGCAGGTGAGGGAGCAGCTGTAGTGCAGTGGGGAGTGAAAGTGGCTTCCCACATGGACCTGAGAGTATCCATGGGATGACAAGATCTGAGTCCTTCACATCCTGGGGATGAGATCTGACCTCCCCATCACTTTTCTCCCAGGACACCAACTACGTTGTTGCTCTGCGCAGCTACATTGTAGATGACAAGAGCCTTCTGAGCTTCAAGAAGGGTGACCTCATTGAGCTACTGCCCATGCAAGGCATGGAGCCAGGTGAGGAGGCTTGTTGAGACTGGCAGGACTAGGATCAAGGGCCTGCTGGAACCATGGTGCCCAGAACCAGAGGAATATAGACTCTCAAGCCAGGCTGGCATAATGAGCTTCCAGCTCTGACCTCAACCTACCTTGTTCCAGCTGCCTTAGTTATAGGGATAGGTGTGTTACATTAGGGTACAGGAAACCCTGGTGAGTTTGACACTCTCCTTGACCAGTGGAAAGCTGCATTGCTTATTCCTCTTGGCAGCTGCTGTGGTTCCTGACTCTTTCACCCTGTTTCTGCAGGCTGGCAGTTCGGCTCCACTGGTGGCCGCTGTGGTCTCTTCCCCACCAACCTGGTGCAGTTGGCTCCAGCCCCTGATTACCTCAGCACCAGCATGGACAGACGTGCAGAACTGCGGAAGAGCAGGAAATCTTCCCCAGAGAGCAGAAACACCAGCAGGGAGGTGAGTTGTCCTCAGGAAACATCTGAGGGGGTACAGTCAGGTTCTGTGGGAGCTGCCTGTGGCCCTGGTAGTGTCTGACCTCCAAAGCCAGAGGGAAGACAATGACTGCTTCATCCTTGCATACAGAGACACTCAAGTACTATCATAGTGGGAGTGGGGAGGTGAGAATACACACTGCAGTTCCTCAGCTGACTTTTTAGGGTTGGTTTGGTGGTGTCTCTGCAGAGTTCTGTTCCCAGCCTGACATCAGAACCTGACAGCACCATGTTAGTCCCTGCTGGTGATCATTACACCATGATTGACTTCGCCACAGCCTATTTCCGAGAGGCTCAGTCCATGTGAGTAGGCTGTGGTCCTTCCCAAACAGGCATACACAGGACTTGCATTGCCTGACCTATTCCAAGCCATTTCTGGGGATATTTCTTAAACTGCATATTCCCTCTCCTCTGTCTAGGCAGGGACCGAAGGGGATGTCTGCTGAAAAGAAGAGTGCAGCTGACCTGGTCCAGCACACCAAGGTGAGCCCTGTCTCTCCTCATGGATAAACCAGAATCCCAGCTCAACGCTGCCTCTAACTTTGTCCCCACATGGCAAAAGCACAGATGGCAGATCCTTGGCTTGCAGTCTCTGGAGAAGTGTAGGTTTCTCCTACTCTTCAGTGCTGCCTGCAAGATGCTGGGAGCTTGAGTCTTTGGGGAAAGCTGCATCACAGCTCTGTGAGGTCCACCTCCCCAGTATATCCTTGTATTCTGGCCCTGCAGGTCCCAATCCAGGAGTCTTTGCTCCAGTACTCTGACAGTGAGCTGAATGACCTGGCTACAAAGAACTTCCAGAGTAAGTACCTCCCTAGGACAACACTGCAGAGGCTGCAGGGGTGGGATGCTGTGGTAGCCACACACAGGCATCTTGGGGCTGAGTGGGGAATGAAACCTGTCCATGGAGGGCCCCTCCTGAGGCATTTCTGCAGTTAATAACCACCTGTGTCCTCAAGGAAAGCATCCAGCAAAATGTACTTTGCCTTGAGTGCAAAGTGCCCAAGAACACACCCTGCCTGGGCTGTGGACAGACTACACATGTCCAACGCAAACCTTGGAGCAGAACAGCTTTCAGGACAATTTTTTAGGCCACTGCCAACCCCAAGGCAGAGCCACCCCTGCTTAGACCTAAATGCCAGCCTTTGCCTTGCAGCGCTGATGCAGTTCATGGGAGATAAGCCAAAACACAAGAACCAGACTGAGGTTCAATGCATCTATGAAATCCTCCAGGTTTGTGACCTTCCCCTGGGCAAGTTGCCAAAGCACCACTGGGAATGGAGGGCTGAGACCTTGCAGGGATGAGAAAGAGCAGGGAGAGCCATAATGCAACTCTTACATGAGAAAGGAAGCTGAAACAGAATGATTAAAAAACATGGAAGAGAGGGACTGCCTGTGAATGATTTCTCTGGATATCACTGTCTGGATGGGAGCACAACCTGCCTCTCCTCTCTCCTTCTTTGTGTCTATATAGCATTGGAGACCAGAGGCTGTAAAGCACAACCTTAAGCCAAATTGGCAGAGCTCTGGAGCTGGGAGAGAAAGGGCACAGACGTGCCCTGGGGGCCTCTCTGATGCTGTTTTCTTCTCTCTGCAGCTGTGCAAGGAGAAGGAACATTTGCATGATGAGGTCTACTGCCAGGTCATCAAACAGGTCACCCACAACCCTGACCAGTGAGTACCAGCACTGGCAGCCTCCTGTGTGTGCACAGCTGGAGAGGAACCATCTACTTCAGGAATACCAGAGCCAGGGGAGAGTGTGTCCCCTGCTGATGTGCTGTCCCAAATGCTCTGATGGTGGGGCTTCTGCTGAGCACTTGGGAAATTTTGCCAGTCACTGGGTTTGACATTTTCATGACATTTTCATTTCAGTGGATTTTTATCCTTTTATTTCTGGCTGCTGATATATCTGGGCATGGGTAAACATTCCTAGTAGCTCCTGGTAGTGGTGCTGCTCAGAGCACTGATTTCCTCCTCGCAGCCCTGGGGAATTGATAAGACAGGGACTGTCTTGACCTGACACTGCCCTGTAAATGGCAGCAGTGGCATCAGAGTGGCCTTAACTGTTCTCTTTCTTTGTTTGCTGTTAGAATAACTGAATCAATCCCTTGCTTGGCATAAGAAACCTCTGACCAAGGGCTGCCATCTCATTTTCTGCCACCTGCCATAGATGTTCACAAGGGCAGAGGCTCACTTTGAGCTGCTCAGAGGAGGAACTATCTTGTCCCAGGGTGCCCACAGTTCTTTGTTTTGCAGGAAGAGTGTCCTGCGTGGCTGGTTGGTCCTACACCTGCTAACTGGGTACTTCCTTCCTTCAAAAATCCTGATGCCCTATGCCACCAAGTTCCTGCAGCTAGCCAGCAGTGATCCATCCAGCACCCACCATGGTATGGCTGACTGTGCCCTATAAAAACAAATATTCTAGTTCTAGTCTTCCCATCCTGTCATTCCTCTGTTCTCCCACTGTCCTGGATGCTGCCTGTGGCTGGCTCTTCATAATTTGGGTGTGTCCTGGCAGAGCGGGAGTTGAGGTCAAGTCTCTTTGCTCTCTTAGCAATGACCAATGTTTAGTTCTGTTTGGCTCAGCACATGCAGCTTTTCCCTTTTCCTGCAGATATAGCCAAGATCTGTCAGAGCAACCTGCGGAAAAACTTCATGTACAGGGGCCGCCGCCACCTTCCTTTCCCTGTGGAAATGGAGGCACTGCTGGTATGGAGGGGCAGGGAAGTGGGGATGCTGGGAAGAGAGGGAAGGCAGAGGGTTGTCAGGAGGTGCCATGTGCAGTGTCATAGGGGCAGTTAGTGCTCCAGGAGAGGAAATGAAGCATGTGGATATAAGGAGCTTGGGAAGTGCAACACCATGGAATGGGCAGGGAAGAGGCAGCCACTGTGGACAAGCAGTGAAGGCAGAGATGACGAAGAAGAGGGAGAAACAATTGTGGAGCTGATGGGATCCTGTATGACTCGCTGCCTAAAGATTGTCCCTTGCAGAAGGGGCATGGTGCCCGCCAGCTGGTGATACTGATGCCTGGAGGCCTGGAATACGTCACCAGGATCAGGACATTCACTGTGAGTTTTGGTCTGGACTCTGAGCCACACCAGGGAAATCCCTTATCTAAGGGATAATACATCTGCCTGCTCTGGGGCTGCTTTGGGTTTGCCTGGTCATGGTCTTCAATTGCTTCTTTCCTTGCTTCAGGTGGCCAAGGAGCTCTTGCAAGAGATCTGTGAGCAGATGGGAGTAGGTGAACAGGAAGAGATACAGGACTTTGTTCTTTTTGCTGTTAGAACTGACAACAAAAAACATGGCAAGTAGAGACCAGAATCGAGTCTGTTCTTAAAGTAGTCTCTGCAACAGGGAGCACCATGGTTCTGGCTTTGAATAGTTTCCTCACCCTTGCTGGCTCCTGGGAGGTTCTTTTTAAGCAGTTTCCCTCTGTACTGGGCTTAAGGATTGATCCTGCTCAGGGTTTGTGTTGCTTGTTCCTGAAAGAGATGTGTGGGTCCATGTCCCTTTGGCTGATGCTTGGAGTCATAAGGGCAGGGTGGGACAGAGGTGTGCAGGAACTGGGCCAGGCCGTAGAGCTCAGCCCTCAGCACCAAGAAGGATGGATGACCCTCTCTCTGTGTAACATGTAGATAAAATGGTGAGGCCAATAAAACCAAAGGAGTATCTCCATGATTATCTGCTGGAGGACAAGATGGTCAACGTTACTTTACGCAGGCTCATCTGGAGGACACCTCTGCACTTTGACAGCCAAATTTATACAAATGTCCATTATGGACAGGTAAGAACAGCAGGACCCTCCTTAGCAGAGGTAGAGGTTGTGTTCATGCCAGTGGGAATGTCCCAAGAGCGATGAAAAACCAGGAGGGCTTTGGCTGATTACCTTTATGTACTGTATGTGGGAATGAATAAACACTGTGAAGCTGTGGATGCAAGGACGGCACTGTTGTCTGTGGCCCTATCCTGGGACCTGTGCTGTTCCACCCATGGTTTGTGCAGCTCCACAGGCTCTTCCTGAACCCAGACTTCTGCTTTTATGTTATCAGGAAGGCAGGATGTGGGTCTCTGCAGCCTGGCACTGCCCAGACCCTCTGGCAGGTTTAACAAAGGCCTCTTTGCTGTCTCTCAGGTGCTGTGGGATTACCTGAATGGGAGGATTCTGCTGAGCCAGAGTAAAGAAATGGAGATGCAGGTGGGCTTTTTGGCAATGCTTCAGCACTGGGCCAAACCAGAGCAGCAGAACTCTGCTCCCACCAGGTATGTCTGGGTCAGGGTGGGTCTCTGTCCTCAGACATACACTTGAAAATCATTGCCCCATCCCCTTCTTCCCCTTAATCCCCTGGCTGATGTTTGTTTTTAGCTAGGCAGGGGGTAAATGAGAATCTTCTTGTTGGCACAGGGAAGAGCTGATGAAATACACACCAAAGACCCTGCAGCCCTCCATCAGTTCCACGGCTCTGCAGAACCACGTTGCCACACTGCTGGGAACAAGGCAGCCCCTCCAGCCACAGGATGCAAAAATCCAGTTCATAGGTGAGGAGACATCCAGACCTGCTTCAGTTGTGCATCCTGAGCATGATGGAAGTTGCTCTGAAAGCACATTTGGGACACTTCATGAGGTTGGAGAGGATTCTTGGAGCCTGGAATGGGCCATGACACAGAGCTCCCTGACAGCCTCCCGCTGCTGACTGGCACTTTTTCCTTCAGCATGGTGATCATGGTAGAAATTCCATCTCTCACAGAAGTCTTGCAGTAGATTTTCAGAGCTGTGTACAAGTTGTGTTTTAACTAATATTCAGGCTGCACATCAGTTTTCTGGTTGGAAAAGAATGGGACATCCTTTGAGGCTGCTGAGAATTGACCATCTCCAGGCTGGTGGGAAGGGAGCAGTCAATCTTGCTTTTTAATGCAAAAAAGCTTGGGAACTTGCAGTTTTGACCACCTTAGGCTGGTGCAATAGATTGCTGGCTGGAAGATGCTGCCTTCATGCCACCTTTTGCTTTCTTACAGAGCACGTGATGCAATTGCCTTTCTTTGGCTACACCATGTTCATCACAGAGAGAGTCAGTGATGGCACAATCCCTGTGCCCTGTTTCATTGGTGTGAATAAAGAGGAGATCATTGTGGTAGATGGCACCACCCAGGTATGCCAGTGTCTGTCAGATATTAACTCTGACTTTTAGAAGAACCTGTGCAGGAAGAGGCTGTACTCTGTATCAGAGCCACTCAACAAAGCAAGAGACAAGAGGGGTAGGACAATCAGTGACACCATGTGCTCTTTTTGAAGTCCCAGTGTTCACGTCAACAAGCACAGAATAGAACCCTGTGACTCATTCCTGTTAGTCCCAGACCTGCAGGAGATCCAGGGCTGTGCTGTCAGCAGGAGCCTGCCCTGTACTGGGCACACACTGCCCTGTGCCCCAGACCTTGCCTCACTGGGTTCTTGAGGGTGCGAATCGGGGGATTTCATTTGTAAGGACTGCTCCAGGGTGTGCTCTGTCTCTTTTCTCCTGCACAGGTCGTGTCCTGCGTCATTCCCCTGAAGGAGCTGCAGAGGATGCGCACCCTGAGGCCTCTCTCTGACAAGGGGCTTCCCGGCCTGGAGCTGAACTATGGATCACTTGACAGCCCCAAAACCATATGGGTTGAACTGTCACAGGTGAGATCAGCCTGAAATTGCCCTCCACTGCCCAGCTCAGCCTCTGCTAAGACAGTGCTCTCTCCTGTCCCAGAGAAGGAGGGGGCACTGCATTTCCAGGCTCCAAAGCAGCTTTGTCCCAGCACACACCTGGTACTTAATTATGGAAAGTTATTTTGGGAATATTTAAGTATGAGAAGCAGCTGTTTCTGGGGTAAAGAATGACTGATGTTGACTTGTGTTTTGACAGGCTAAAGAACTGTACCACACGCTTGCTGTCATCCTGGATACAACAGAGCCGCACCCCTAGAGCCTAAAGAGAAGGAGACCAACCAAGGAAAACAGCCCTGTTTCCCTTTCTTTGAACATGATCAGAGCTCCCTGACCTGCCTTCAGGAGAGAACTCTTCCAAAAGACACTCATGACCTCATACAGCTGCTTTCTAAGACTGCCACCACAGTGTTTGTTGATGGACTGGACCATAACCTCACCCCTTGTGACCTCCCATTCAGGCCTCAAGTACTTCCCTGAAGCAATCCAAGCTGTGGCTAAACAAACCACAAGGCCATCTCCACACCGTGGCTTGTTCCAACAATGAGCAGCTGAACTAATGCAAGCACTTGCCTTCAAGCTATGCACTGTGGAACTCCTCTTTTCCTTTTTTTTTAATTAATTAACATGAGCAAAGCCTGGTGCTTGCTAGAGATTTGTGTATCCCAATGGCCAGCTGATGCTATGAAATACCTGCACTGGCTCTGGTGTGTTCTAGAAGCCAGTTTTGTCTCTGCATTGATATGCAAGAGGCTCTGTAGCAGGATTTGTGAAGTAGGAGTTTACAGAAAGCATCTTAATTGAAAAGAAGATCAGTATTAATAATACAATTAACACATACGCTGGGGTACAGATTGAGTTGCAATGGTAAGAGAGTTTATTGTTAATTAATTTCTCTCTGACATAATTATATGCATATGTTCCCCTCTACTATAAAGAAGTCAGTCATGTCCATGCAGCTGTCAGGCTTCAATGATGGCTCCATGCCAGTGGAGGAAGCATATTCAAACAGAACTTGTATTATAAGGGTGCTTTGGGTTGTACAAAAATGCTTAATTTATTTTTTATTGCCACAGCTCTCCTATTGAACTGAGAAGTAACTGTCCTTTAGGAAATTGCAATAAAGTAATCACAGAGATATTATGAAGGCATGATGTGACAGATCTTGTATCTAACATGGGAAAATTCACCTGCAGGTAATGGGCAAAGCTTGAGGAAAAGGTTGTCACTGTTGGCAGGGAAGGGGACAGAGCTAAGAGTGCTCAATGATGAACAGCTGGATTGTTGCTGGTGAGGTGATTCCACCAGGAACTGCAGCATCTTCCCTCTTAGGTACTTCGCTTTTAAGTGCTGCTTAATCAGACAACTGGTCTAAGATACATTAAGGGCTAAGAAAAAGCTTCCATGAACAGACCACAGCAGCTACAACATTGTTTTATTGTCAGTTCTGCATATAATTCAGTACATTTAAAAAAATACATCTATGGACTACAGTGCTCCAAAAGCCTCTCAGGCTGCAGATTCCCCAGCAGCACTAGTGCCTGAGGCCACCCACCTCTGTGGGCATGGAACAAAGGCAGAACCCAACAAAAATCCAACAGGAAGGACTTGTGCCAAGGAATCAGGTCAGGTCTTATATAAACATAGCAGCAAAGACACCACTGTGTCAATTTGAGGGCCACAGCAGTAGGTAACCAGTTCTAACAGCAGCATTGCCCTTTGTATTGCAGACTTTTGGTGAGGCACAGGGAGCAAATATGGCTTTAGAGGTTAGAAGAAAATGCTGAAAAAGTGCTGTTGAGGTTAATACTGAAAGAGCATCACCACTCAAAGGGCAGACAGAACTAGACAAAATTTAAAAAAAAAGTTCACATTAAAAGAAAAAGAATCTGAGTTTCTCCACCTTCAGAAAGTAGGCATTGCCTGCATGGTAGGAAGAAAACAATCCCCTCCTGCCGTTCAAAGGAAAACATTCCTTTCAGGAACTCAGCCGTGGAGTTTGTCATTGGCAGCCCTGAGCAAAGCTTGAGAACTTGTAGCATAAGGCTTCTATTGGTAACACTGAAATAAGAACTAAGGGGGGGGGAGCGAGGGGCGAAGCCATCTGGGAAGCAAGACACCATCCCAAAGCAGAGTCCCAGTTGGAAAGTCTCAGCCCTTCCCAGACTGCTCGAGGGAGCAGAGGTTGGAGACAGTGCAGAACAGCTGAGGCAGCAGCCTCTAACAAACACAGCAGATGCAACTTCACACCTTTTGGTCCTTGAGGGCTTCAGTGTCCCAGTTATTGGAGAAACTCTCCATAAGTTCACAGAAACCAATTTCTTGGAAGTTTTTGTCACTAAGGACAAAAGTGAGCAAAAATGCAGTAGGGGAAAAAAAATAAAAATCTCAGTTCTGCAGTCTCATGAAACCCTCCACAGCTGAGTTCTTCAATACCCCCTGGTCACACTGCTGGAAGATCAGCTCCCTGAGCTCTGCAGCTCCTGCCAGTCTGCCTCACTCTCACACCTGACCCTCATTTTGAAAAACTCCTTGATGAGTCTCTGTGCTTCCTCTTTCACTGCAAGAGAGGAAATACCACCTTTGAGTCGATACTTAAGACCTCTGCCCCTGCTAAAGTCATCAATCCACTTGGCACAGGAAGAACCCCAGATTCTTGGTGCTCTCCCCAGCTCACCTGTTTTGCGGGCAGGGTTCTGCTCCTCAGCCAGTAAGTGAGAAAGGTGCCGGGCAAAGCCCTTAAACAGGTCCTGCAGAATTGGGGAAGACAAAGAACAGAAAGCAGACATGAGTTAGCTCAACAGAATGTTTCCAAGTTTGTCTTGCCCTTGGCATGGGCTGGCTGTAGCACAAACCATTCCTAGATTGAGACTAAAGGAGCATTGCACACCTGCAAACACACCTGGCCCTGCAGGACTGGAGAAGCACAGACACACACACCCTGCCTTGCAGGACACATCAAGGGAACTACACCAGAACTGAACCTGATCTGTTGCTACTCCACAGGTGGGTGTTAAAAACGTGCCAGAGTTTAATGTGAAAACATGAACAATCACAAGTAAGTGTGGAACCAACATGGTATCATTCTAAACACACACAAACCCTTCTGTGGGAGGGGTGAGTTGCTGCACCTGGAGTCACTAAAACAGCACAGACCAAGATGTAACTTGAAAATAAAATCATCCACATAATTTTCCTCTTAGAGCCCCAGATCACTGAGATGCAATCTCTTTCTGCTAGAGAGGGTCTTCAGCTGTGCCCTACCTTAGAAGCAAATTTGCCACCCTTGTAGAACGGGGTCAAATATTTGACAACGATGTCTGCAGTGTCTTTGAGGGACATGCCTTTGGTCAGTGGCTGTATGGTCTTGCTGGTTCCTTCTGTATCACACTGTGTTAAGTTTGAGTCAAAAGTCACCCTCTTCTTTGTTGGACCAACACTTCTGCATTCTGGCTGGGACAGAATAGAAGATTTTGCTGCTGTCCGTAGCCGCTTTGTTGCAGGACTTTCCATATCCTGCAGAGGAGACAGAAGAAAACCAAAACCACTAATTCCTGTGGCAGTATTCCACTTCCAAGCAGCCACTACCTTCCAGAAACACAAATCCTTGCAACATCCTGCAGACATCCTACAGTGAATACCATGTGGGAATCCCTGTAACTCATTTTGCTGTGCAGACATAATACACTATTTCCCACACCTGGAGAAAAACTCTAAAAATATCACATTTAGAACTACCCTGTGCTCTTATTAGGTCAGCTAATTGCTAGACCCTGCCCTATACAGGAAAAACTGACTGGAAAAGATTTCTCAGGGTGTTTGCTGAGAATACAGCCCTCAGGAAGAATCAGCCATGTCAGGAGTGCCACAATCCTGTTCAGTTTGAAAGAGAAAGAACAGACACAGCTGCCAGGCAGTTCCAGATGCCAAATGCAGAAGCAAAGACTGAATGGCAGCACAGACTGTGAGTACAGGTCACTTCCAAATGGTCCTGAGTGTCACTGGCCTGTGGCTGTTCCCTTGACTTGGGAAAGCAGCTGCTAATTATAGTTAGTTACACATCTAGAGAGGGTGGAGAGTCTCATTCCAGACAAGTCACCAGCAAGGGCACAGTTACATGTGTTGCACAGAGGAGGAAACAAAGCAGTGGAGGGGAAGCTCCCCACTACAGCCCAAGGTGCTACAAGCCCAGTGGGAAGCAGGGGAACACCAGGAGTGCAGCACAACTGGGGTTCTCTTCTCAACTGCAGCTGCGCCCTTCCCAGATAAATAACACTCTCAGATGAAGTTCAGAGCAGAAGCATCACTCCCAGGGAGAAATTTGGCACAACATAAGCAGAAGAAATAGAGGACATCAGCAGTCATGGAAGTCTTACCTCATCTAATCCTGGTCGCTTCCCACTCTCACCTTCCCCAACAACAGGCAGCTCAGTTTCTGAGACATTTTCTGCAACACTAGTGAGAAAAGTGGAGAGAAGGCCAATTGTAATCACTCCACAGTGAAAATATTCCTGCATTCACTGTCAGTGGCCATGAGACCCTCCATGGCAAAGCTAGAGTCTCCCTCAGCCACCCAAAACTCTCACTCAGATTCCCAGTTTCCAGGACAAGTTTGATGGGGCTCCACAGCTTGTTAACAGGGCAACATGGGGAGCAGAGAAGTAGGAACTTACCTGGACTTTATACTGACTTCTTCCTGAAGGAGTTCAGATTCAGCAGCCTGCTGGGTCTTAAAATCCTCCCCTTTCTCAGTCTGTGTCACTTCTGTTTCTCTCAGTTTTTCATTCTGTGACTGGAACTGTCCAGTCAGATCTCTGTTTCCCTGAGGTGTTGGTTTCTCTTGACACGTGCTTTGAGAAGAAACCTGAGGTAGTGTGCTTGCAGAACACCCATCTTCCTTTGCTGAGCTGCAACTTTTGGCTTTAGAGCCACCTTTGGAGAGGGAGAAGAACTTGGAAATATCCTGTGATTCTTTTTTAGCTGCTTCTGCAAGCATTTGCTGCTTCTTGCTAAGTTTGGACTTCTTAGGAGGGCTCTCCCAAAGGGCAGCTTTTGTGTCTGGGCTGGGTCCCTTCTTTTCAGGGTGTACTTCTACCCCAGCACTCTCACACATTGCTTTCATTTCTATTTCTTTCCTCTCTAGAACAGGATTTCTGGTGTCTAGTTCCAGACTGCAGCTGCTGTTGTCTTGCCCATTTGGACAATCTTCTTCTTTTTTGATAGGCTTTGAATCACTCTCCTCCTGGATCTTCAGCAGTTCTGAGGCTGTCTGGAACAAGCTGGATGTCTTTGGAAATCCTGCTCCCATGCGCTTGGGTTTAAACTAGGGAGAAAGGAGAAGAAATTTTGGATGTGGTACCTCTGAAAGGAGCTAAGTTTCTGCATACAATATATCAGTGAGGACAGCTGTAAGCTGGGGGAGGTTCTACATTTGATTTATGATCATAACCATCAATGGAAATACGAGGGAAATGGATTAGGTTAAATTCCTAGGCTGGCAGTAAGGAAAGAGACATCCTTGGTTAAAGTAATATGATAAAGAACATGGGTTATACTCACTAATAGGAACCAGTATGACAGACAGACATGGAAAAGCAATTACAATAGAAATATACAGCTATGGCCACAGAATGGACTTAAATTCTTAAAGAAGCAGACAGTCAAAATACACCACTCCCTCCTGTCTATCCCATCAATACTTACTGAGTAAACTTGGGAGGCAGGGAGAAAGTCCTCTTCTGCTGGAGACACAGATTTTGTTTCCAAGCTGCTGCTCCCACTAGTTCCAGACCCAAAGACTGAGAACAACTCTCCTTGTTTGGAGGCTTTGTTGATTTCTGCTACCTGAAAAGAGAATAGAAATGAAATGTCCACAAATCTATGCATTCCTGGTTTTGTACATACTAAAAGCCATAGTGCCAAAACAAATGTCTCTCCTGGAGAGGCACCTGTCTCAAGAACAGAAACATCTTCAAAGAGACTGATGGCAACCAGGCAACCTAAACCAAGGCTTCTCTAGTGTCAACAGCAGCCTCAGGAACTCCCCCCATTCCCTTTATTGCTATAAGATATCTGGATAAGCTTGTACTGGTATGTAAGTTTCCAGAGCCTGTAAATCCAACAGAGATGTGAAACCAAGGTGATTCTGGGCCCTTCTGGAAACAAAATCAAGAAGAAAGACTTGGAAGACACCCATCTTCTCCTTCATCTTTCCCACACAAAAACTACCCTATTTTCCCTCGAGCTGAGGCCACACCATGTTCCTACAGCAGATGGCTGTTCCTACCTTCTTTAGCACAGTTGCCTTGTATGAATTTGCCATTTTGCTGGTCCGGAAAACTTCATACTCCAGCTCCACTGCACAGGCATGAGGATCTGACCTGTAACACAGGCTGGGGTGATTTCTGGCAAGACACACTTCTACATCTGCAAAGGGAACACTATTGCTTAAGCATCTCCCAAAAAGTACAAAGTTCATTCCCTCTGGTGCAAGAATAAGCGACAACTTTCAGTTAAACCCTAAGGGATGCAGTGGTGAATTGCTGAAGACTAATGAATAGTTTTAAATCGAAATCCTCTTGGCCAGAGGCTCAGTTTGAGAAGTGCACTGCCCCCATCTTGTGGAACAGGGAAGAATTGCGGCTCCTGGGATCAAGCTGATTTAGCAATCCGTCACAGGAATCCTTATATCCGATCCTGGACATCACTACCAGAAAGATTCTGTTAAGTGAAACTACCTCTTTGGACAACATACCTTAAAAAGACATTCCCTGAGAATGGTAATTCTGCTCAGGGAAGACTAGGCCCTGTGTTAAGGGACTCGGTATGTACCCCTTTTTCCTCATCTCATACCCTTCTCCTCCTGCTGCTGGATTCTTCTGGTTGTTGCTCAAAGCTTCTTCCAGCATCTTCAAGCAGTGTTCCCGTCCCTAGGAAACATGGGATACTCAGACATGCTCTAGAATGCCCCTTGGACTTCCATCCCTGAAGGAGTAAGAACAGGGCAGGCAGAATCTTTGTTGTTTTATGCAGGTCAACAAGACTGACTGTCAACCATGACTTACCTTCACCGTGAGCTTTGAGATTCTCCTGCTGAGGGCATCCTTGAGGGGACAGTCTGCACCTACCATAGAAGAGACATTTGGAAAAGGAGTTAGAGCAGGGCTGGGGCTGATGGAGAACATCTCAGCTGTCACGGGGAAGCACCAGTCCAGTACTGCCTGGCACTCTCCTCCCTGCACTGTCACCCCACAGACCACCATGGTCACCCTTTTTACCTGGAAAAGCTACACACTCCAAGAGAGCAGGAAGAAGCCAAAGTGAGACTGTTCTCTCTGATTTGAGAACATCTGCTTTGGAGTTTATGTCTAACAGCTTTCCAAAACCTTTACCTCTTTTTCAAGGAATCCCAGGTCCTAGGAAACTCCAATCTCTCATGCTCCTCACAACACCAACCAAAAAGCCCAGGGTTAATAGAAGCAAGTGTTCCTTTGCAACAGTGTAAGAACTACACTGCTAGACAGGGCCCCAACCAGCATAGTTACAAACAGCAAAGTTTTTATTCTTATTACTGCTGCATAATCACTGCAGAAATAGACTACAAAGTCAGGTTAGACAGACTTTTCCCTCTTTCATGCTTATTTGGAAAAGTTGTTCAGAAAGATGCATTCCACATCTTCACCCCAACCAATGCTAAGCTGTGATCCACCTCCTCCAGCCAAGCTTTCACAGCCAAAAGCTTAACCTCTGTGTGCCTGGGGACTGATACCTCCAGTGGTGATGCCATATAAATTACATACAGCTGCAAAATACAAGACTTTCTTCTCCCAAAGAAAATCCACTATAAATCAAAGAAGATATTTACTTGGAGGAACAAAATCTTCCTTTTCTGGTTCTTTGCCCTGGAAGAAAACAAAGATCAGTCATTTCCATTCCTGCAACACACATGTGGGTCTAGAAGCTCAAAAGACATATTTTATACCCCTGCTGCAGGGAAAATTAAAGCTGAAGTTACAAAGGCACTGAACAGGCACCAAAATAGGGGAAAAAAGACAAAGAACGAGAATCAAAGCCAAGAGTTCACCTTTGCTACAGGAATATATAAGAGCAGGTGAATGGGGAAATCTGTTTTTACTACTACCAGGGGTATTAAAGACAACAGGATCCTCTTGATTAGCACTGCAGAGAAATCAGTACATGAATAAGCTGCATTTTGTCCAATGATAGGCCGGGTCTAGAATATGGAGAACACAGAAATAGCAGAGGTACAAAAAGTAAAAGACAATAAGCAACAGCCAGATGCAATAATTTATTTTCATTAGTGCCAAGAAGCCTTTGTGGATGTAAGACAAGCTCACAACAAACACTCTGGACAGCTCTAACAAACTGACACCAACTCACTTTGCGCAGACTCATCTGCTTTTTGTAGAAGTTGTCCCACTCCCGTTTCCGACGCTCCTCATTGTCTTCATCCCAATTCCCACTGCTTTCTTCATCATACCTGGATAAGGCAGGAAAACAAGAGGAACAAACACTTCTGGTAGCTGCAGCATCAACTCCAGGACAGGTTTGGAAAGCCTAGGTCACCCTGGTGATGTATCCCACATCCTTCTGAACAAGCCTCAGCTTTTAGTTTCACTACCATCCCTCAACCTGGACAGCAGTGAGCGTCCTCCAAAAATTCACTGGAGTCAGCCTTAGGTTTTCACAGGCTGTTGTAGTAAATGAAATCCCCATCACTAATACACTGAAATGCAGCAGCTGATCTTCACCAGATGTAGCCCAAGAATTCACTGCCTGCCACAGCCAAAACTTACAAGTTTGGCTGTTGACTATTACAATTTCCAAGGAAAAACTACAATCAAGTCACAGAGAGGTTCGATAAATCAAGTGGCAAACACTGTACTGTACAACAGCACTGGCTGTGGCCTTTCAGGTTGTGAGACCAAACAGAGGCTTAGGTCACAAGTATCAGCTTCCTCTGACTCAGCTGGACTTGCCTTAAGAACAAAGCTACCAGTCCAGAGCTGTTTAAGGTAAAGCAGGGCCAGGCCAGCTGACAGCACTGTGTATCCTGGCAGAGCTTCATGGGCAGTGCCAGCCTGACAGAGCTGCACAGTCACTGCAACTCAGCCAGAGAACAAGGAGAAAGAGTTTTCACCTCCATACTGCCAAGCATTTTACAGAATTTATCATGTTTTCCACTGCACATCTTCCTTCTGCTGTCAGTCTGACAGGAAAACACTAGAATTTTGCAATCTGCAGAAGAATCTGACACTGGCACTCCCTTACATCCTCTGTGGTGCCTAAAGTCCTGTCAGTGGCCCCTGGCCTGGTGGCCCACAAGCAACCATATTAAGTAAGGAATGAACTCTGGATCATGTCACCTTGGTCTCAAACATTTTTGATCCTTGTGACTGTGAACAGGCTGAGCCCACTTTCTGCTTTCAAAAAAAAAATCAGGCTCGTTTCTTGAGCCAATTACATTCTGCAGGGCAATTCTTAGGTCTGTCAAAACAGCTCTTGGCTCTCTGGGACACGAATGTGAACAAGGCTGCCAAAGTGTGTGGAAAATGAAATTCCAGCTCCTGCTGCCAGGAAGTTACAGGAAAATACCATCCACACAGAAACATGTGCTGAAAATAGGAGTGGCTGGGCCTGCAGCTGAGAGATGCTCTTTTCTCTGGTAGTTCCTGTGGGCTGAGTTTTATCTCTCCAGTACAGACCTGCTAAAACCTCTGCAGCCTCTCCTGCCACCTTCGTACAGTTCTGGGTCATAGGCATCCCAGGAGGAACCACTGGGCCCAATGCAGGTTTTGCTCCAGTTGTTGCTGCAGCATTCCAGGGACTCCAGTTGTCTTTTCACTGCCCCTGGGTTCTTGCAGAAGTCACAGCACTTGTTACAAGGTGGGGTGACATCACCGAAGTACTTGGCTATGGCAGCGTGGCGACATCTACGAAACACAGGGGAAAATGATCTGGTCACTATTTTTATTCACAAGAACTCCACCCTCCACATGCAGGGTGTTTTTGGATAAGGATTTGAGTCTTTTTTCCCAGAGAATGCCTATTCCAGCAGCAATCACAGAGATTAAGTGGGGTTCAGTTCCTGGCACCTTGCTTAAGGTCTCTCTGCCTCCACTTCCCCACATGTAAAACAAACATTTATGTTAATATCTTCTGGTAAATCCTTTCAGATCTTGGAGATCTGCAAAAGGTGAAGTTGATGAAATATGCAGTTATTAATTCTATATTCTATCTATATCTGGCCACATACATTCCATGTCCTATTAGGATAAATACATAAAGAGATCCTGTTGATCCCTACACCTCAGAGTGTATCTGTATATTTCACACTGAAGAGCTTCTAATTTTATTGTTTGTGGTTTGAAGGTAAAGAAATCTATATCTGAAAACACAGGAAGATAAATTAAATCCCAGAATAAAGTTTAGACTAGGGTCACAAGGAAGATAACAGCCTGGGACTGGATCTGCTCATATATGCTCCAGATCAGCACCCAAAGTTGGGGGAGAGTCCTATCTCCATAAAAACCAGTCCATTTGCTCATACAGTATTGCACAACCAGTTTACCAGGCTTAGCAAACTAGCCATGTGAGGATGATTAGGTTCTTCCAGAAATCTCTGAAATATTTTTGTCAGACATCAGTGGTTTTGGGTATCTAAAAAAGAGTTTGGTGACAGAGATGTGCCCATCATAATTCAGGCAGGAAATGATTTTTAGAATGTAAACAAGTGAATACATTGATTTCACCAAAGAAGAACCAGAAAGTTCCTTTTTCTTTTTTTGAAGAAAGCAAAATTTAGAGGAGCTTTTTAAAACTTGAGTATTACAGCAGAGGTAGTCAGTTGTCTCTTAGTCAGAATGCTGATACTAAATACACAGAAACATTTACTTCATCAGGCATTGAGAGATCAAATCTGCAGCCAAATGGGAACAAGAGTTATTTTAGAAGGGAATTATTTTACTACAAGAGAGAACAAAGTGGAGATTTTTCCTCTGCCAAGGAGTGCCCTAGTTGGCTTACCAACTTCATCTGCAAAAAGTGGGTCACGGAGGGGAAAAGTAAGAGAGTGAGCACTTCATTTACTCTTATTATAAACTCTTTGAGGCATGTCTGAACTTGCCAGAGATCTAACAAATGCAGTTTTCTTCTTGTGTGTGTGTGTGTGTGTGTGTCTGGGGGGGAAACACAACTGCATGTCTACCAAAGCATCACAAACAAACCCTGCAAGGGTCTGCAGTGGCTGCTGGCTGCTCCTGCCCACAGCCTGGGAGGTTGATGTGCCAAGCAGCACAGCAGCAGGTAACAGATTCCTGTCGCTTCAGAGCAGTGACCTGTGTGTGCTGAAGCACAAAGGAGGTGGCACTGCTCAGGTGAGGAGGCTGCAGCATTGTGAGGTTGCTCTGCACAGTGTAGGGTGCTGAAGGCTGGAGAGGGCTATGACAAAGCTGGCTTTATATCCCCCTGCAGAGCCACACTGACTCACTCTTGCACTCAAAGAGCTCCTTTCACATGGTGGGGAAGGGTGGGGGGGACTGGGATGGGGGCAACACATTCGATCCCCTTGTCCTGCCTTTCCAAAAGAACTACTGGTGCTGCCTGCCCTGCCATTGCAACGTGACTATAGAAATGTCAGCGAGCTGCAAGTCAGCTTTTTGTTTCCCCAAAAGAAAACAGGCAGGCACTCTCATTAGTCCATGTCTCTTTCTCACACACACACACACTGATCTGTATTAGAATTAACCCAGGCATACAGTAATGGTCAAGCCCTCTCATCACTCCTACAGCTTAACCACCGGGCTTATGCTGGGGAAGGAATCCACACACACCTCTGTCCCTTAAAGTGAACAAGAGAGACACCCCAGGGCAGGCCTTTGGTGGAAGCAGAGATCAGCTCTGAACTCACTGGAATTTAGAGTTCTAGTTTCTAACCCTGCAAGCCCTTTTCATAGAGCCTCCTGTATCTTCCTGAAGAATTACCCAATTTCACACATCCACAGCCCCCCTTCAGCCAACGGCGCTCAGGAGTTGGGTCATAACGGACATTCAGTTGCAGAACTAAGATTGCAATCCTATAATTAAAGTCAAAAGGTAAAACCCAGAGTTAGCAACAAGGATGCTGGTGATAATCACTGGATTAAAGCTTAACTGAACATAACAGTTCCTTATGCATTAACACGAGAGGGTAAAGTATCCCAAGTCACACAGGCATCTGACTAATGCCCCTGAGACAGAAATGATTTACATAAATTAATGGTAGTTTGTAGACATGTCCTAAAATTATTTCATCTTTTAAATATTTGTCTCCCCTCAGCTTTCTACAGAATTATGTGTGGTCTTCAAAATGTCTAAACAAAAATAAATATTTCAATCGAGACATCCTACCCTGATTTGACACCATGGAACAGGATGAGGTGCAAACAACAACCAAGTTTATTAACACCTTTTTGTCTGTGGCAATATATTACAGGAAAGTGCTAAACTGACCACATGGCTGCCTGCACCTGTGTGGTTTTGGCAGTCCTTGCTTTTGTACACCAGGTAAAAGAGAAGTCCTATTCCTGCAATTAGTAGAAACAGATGGACAGTCAGAGAAGCAAAGTCACATATCACAGAAGATCTGCCTTTCCCAAAGTATACCAGAAAAAGGCATTCCCTCATACAAGCTAAAGGCTACAGAACTTCATCAGAAATGCCTCCTGAAAAAACACCTCAACAAAACAGCAAGTCTTAGAATACAGCCAAGAAATGAAAGCGTTAAAAATTATAAAAATCGTGTGAGGACAAATTAGTTATGCAGATACCAGCTGTCAAATGAAACCCACTTAATAAGCTTTATCAAACAGAAGAACAAATCATGAGGTTGATGCGAAACTGTAATTTTTCGCCTCTCTGAAGGACTGTGTCCTTTTAACATCACCAGAACTTCACCCTCTGAGACAAGACAGAGGGTCTCAGCTGTCCCCAGGATGCAAGATGGAAAAACCACGGCACCAAGAGAGTAAATGAGTTGTCCAAGGGCACAGAGCAAATTCACAGCCCCAGCATCACCCCTGCTCCCCTGTCCCTGACAGGTCTCTCTTAGTGCTGTACTATCCTCACGACTTCTTGCTCAGCCCTTTCAATGAACACACGAGAAAAACTCCTTCCCCCGGGGAGTCCGAAGGAAACCGGGCAGCGTAAAGACAAGTTACTCGCTTTAACACACCCCCGCAAGGAAAGAATCGAGTCTCACTCAATTAAAAAAAAAAAAAGCTGCCATTAAAAGGTAAAAAAGAAAGGACCTCTCTGTGAGGAGATGCACAGAGGGAACCAGCAACAAGTGCCAAGTGCCGGCCCTCGGGCGCTCCGGGGAGCGGGGCTGGCTCAGCCCGCGGAGCCTCCGCGCCGCCCGCCCTCCGTGGCACACATGTAACACGAAACTTGGGATCTCCAGGACAACCAGCAACAAAAAAAAAAAAAAAAAAAAAAAGAAAAAGGCAGAGACAACAGCTGGCTGTCAGCGGCAGAGCAGAGAGGAGCCGAGCGAGGAGCGAGACACGCCGGGATGAGGGGAGAGATGACGTGAAAGTTTGAGAAGACGGGAAGAAAAACAAGAGGGGACGAAGAGCTGGCGGCGCGCTGGGGTAAGGCTGAGCTATCGCTGGGATTAGGCTTTGATATCGCTGGGATTAGGCTGAGCTATTGCCGGGGTTGGGCTGAGCTATCGCTGGGGTAAGGCTGAGCTATTGTCGGGGTTCGGCAGCCGCGGCACCTTAACGTTCCGCTGGTTAGCGAGGAGCTGGAGCTCTCACTGCGGAATCGGCCATGGAGCAGAGCTTGTGAGCCTGAATTTGTTTGCAAGGGACACTGAGGAGCAAAGGTGGTGAGCGAAAAGCTTTTAATGGGATTGCAGAGAGCTGCGCTGCGGCCGCCCTGTAACAAAAGGAGCTGCTGCCTGCAGTGCTTCGAGTCCGAGCGGGACTGAGCAACTCTTGGTGATTAGAAGGGCTGGGCTGCTCATTTTTCTGTGCCGCTACAGAATGTGACCTTCGCTGACAAGCGGGTCTAGCACAGGGCATTCTCCAGAGCGGTGACCTGATAGAGCAGTAGTGTGGACAAGAGAGCTGTACGTGCCATTAGCGAGGAGCTGCCAGTGCAGGCAGGCGTGTGTGAAACCACACGGGTTCCAGCCACAGCATTTCTCCAGAGCTCCTCCCAGCTGCAGCTAAGTTTTATCCCCCAAATCCTGAAGCAAACACGAAAACAAGCCCTGGCCGGGGAACTAACCATATTGTACAAGTTAAGCATCTGTGTCCAATAGGAATAAATGGAAAGATTTTACACAGCTTCTAACAAGAACATTTTAAGAAAGAATTGAACTGGCACATCAGGCACAGATGCTGGTTTACTATTCAAAACAGCATGAGAACCCACTGCTCTGAGAGACACACACTGACATACGTACACACAGTCTGTGGTTTACAGTAACAAAACCATCAAAGGAAGGGAGAGGAAAAGTATCCCTTAAATACACGACATTACAGAATCACAGAATCATTTAGTTTGGAAAAGACCTTTAAGTTCAGTAAGTGCAAGCCTTGGTTTTACAGAGGTGTCCCACAACCTGTGCTTCCATCTCTATTTTGCTGCTGGGTTTGGGAAGGGGGGGCTGGCAAAGCCATTTAAAGCCCCTTTTTCTGCCATCTGAAGCTGACTTCTCTGCTTGGAAGCCCTTGCAGCTCCTAACACTGAGCTGGGACCCCTCAGCCTCTTCCAGGAGGTGCATGGGCAGTCAGCTGTGTACAAACAGAGAGGCAGGAAGCCAATTCTCACAGAAAGATGTGTTCCCAATCCTACACATGCCTGTAGGGAGGAATGTTAAGGATCAGGTATTTCCACTTCTCTCCAGTTCCATTAAAGTGGAAGGGAGGGCAGGTCTTTCTGACCTACGTGTTGTACAAACACTGAATTGGAACTGCCTGAGTCTGAGGAGATCTGCTAGTTAAGACCCAGAGACCTCCAGCCTAGCCTTGAACTCAAGGGGATGGAGGGAAGTTTCCACCCTGCTGATGAAGGGTCTCTGTAGCTGGTTGCTGCAGCTAAGATGGCTTTTTTTCAAATAAAGCATGTGAAAAACAAAGTTTAGGGAAACAAAAAAAAAAAGGAAGGAGGGAGGAGAGAGGAGAGAAGGGCAGGGGAAGGAAAGAGGTAGAGAAACATGCCAAGTTTTCCTTGCCAAAAGAAAATCTTAACGGGTTTGGCTGGGGGCTTGTCCAGCCACAGCCGTGCTGTACATGTGTGGGGGGGAGAGGAACAGCAATGTGAAACACATGTCTGGATAAAAGCAGCAGGACATGGCTTGTGTTACAGCTGTCACAGTGCACAGGCCTCAGCCCAACTGCAATGTACGAGCCATTATGGGAGTGGAAGCACCAACTAAACCAAGTTTTGATAGACCAGATCCTTTCTGTGAGACAACACCCTGATCACACAGCCTGCAGTGGGTCACACACTGGACAGCAGGGACTGTGAGAGAACAGGAGCACCCAGTCCTTGCCTCCACTGGGCTCTCACCGTTACCCCACACAGCCACAGCTGATGTGGTTCAAAACAGCTTCTTCTGAGGAAGCAGCTGTTGCAACCTTCAGTTTTGAGTTCCTATGCCCAGCTGGCACCTTTACCAGGATCAGCCCAGCATATTTCCAAAAACTCAAAAATGCATGTAATTTGTGAGACCTGCAGCTCTGAGATCAGTCAGGGACAAGGCACAGAGGTGGCTGTTAAAAGACAGAGGAGTTTCCAGCACTCTCCACAAGCTCCAGCTGCCAAACCTCAACCACTAAACTACGGATAGATCCCACTGTGTTTCTCAAGCACCAAACTACCAATAGGTCCCACTATGTTTGTGAAGTAACTGCAAGGCTTTCACAGGCACACAGCTACCTCTCTGTCAGCTTCCTGGGAAATGGTAATTTTGCTAATATTAGAATAGACTTTCAGGCTAGATTCAAGCATCACCAACCCTAAAAAAAGGTTCTCTTGTAGAAGAGCTACAGGTTTATTTTTAAAATTGACCTTTTCCTTCCATTGGATGGCTCAGTGCTTTGGTTTCCCCACTTAAAAAATTCCTAGTAGTGAGGAGTTATCTCACAGGGTTTTGTGGACGTGTTTGTGGGATGGACTGGAGAAAACCAGAGTGCTCTGTAGAGGTGTAAAGACTCTCAGCTCAGTGCCCCAGTGGGTACCTCAGACACCGAAACTGCTATTGCAGGGAATTCAGTGTCTTTTTATATTAGTCTAATATTAGGTTGTAGAGGAGAGAAGGGACATTTACACTGCTGCCTCAAAACCCATCTCCCAATAGTAGGTGGTGGTGATGACAGGGTATTCCAGCCAAAGGACTGCCCAGTCAGGGCAGCTTTATAATCTGAAGGAATGCATGGGCTTCTTTTCCAGACCAACTGGCAAAGTCAAAGCTTTTCTCCCATGACATTGAGCTGCAATTTACCAGTTTGGGTGTGTGCTGTTAAAGGGCTGAATTCTCTTGATACTGGAAACTATTTTCATCTGCTTGGGAACGAATTATAGGTCTGTCTGGCACCATTCACTCCTGTTTTAGGAAAAAAAAAACAGCTTGTCTGAACTATAGTTAAGATTCACGTGGCTGGTCAACTACAGGCACGGCAGCAAACATTGCATTAACAATGATGAGGGAAAACCATGCACTGCTAATAAAACTACACTTCTATGGCCTTTTTCATCTCAGCAGTAGGCGAAAAGATTAGAACAATAAACAAATTGAACAGGAATTATGACATGTTATGCCAAACTGCATCCAAACTATAGTCACACCTAGCAACCCACATTGTTCTAGAACAGGAAGCACTGCAGACCTTATCCATATGAAATCAGAAGCACATTTCAAGAACAAAGCTGGTAGGTTTTGAAACTGGTCAAACCTTCTTGTGTGTGTTCTTCTTTAGAACACATACAGTTGGAGTTTATTTTAGAGTTTTAGACCAGGATAAAAAACATCCCCTCCTTCCATGAGGCTGGGCTTGCCTTCTAGGTTTTCCTACAAAATAGGCTTCCACAATCCACACAGGCTTCTCAGATCCAATTTCAACCGACTTATTTGACTTGTCTGAGTCAGAACAACACAAACTGCTGCTTCACCACAACCACAGTCTTGGGAAAAAGACAACATTAAAACTAGAATGTTGCCCTGGCATTCTGCTTGATGGGCACATCAAAGGGGTTCTCCTTTGCAAGGTGTCTGGAGCAATGCTGCTGTGGGCAGTGGGCACAGTGGAGGAGATCTGACTTCACTGAGCCTTGCTGCATTAGGACTAGAGGCATTGGCAGCTTCTTGTTCCCAACAAATTCCCCCTTCCAAAGCTTTATCTCCATTTTTAGATTATTTGAGCAACAAGCACATACAAAGCACAGTAAAACCAATGGATCAGGATCATGACAAGAGCACTAAACCCCCGTGGAGCAGTGCTGGGATAGGAGCAAACAAGAGTGGAAGCTGTGCTTTCATCTACTTCCAACCTAAATGAGATCAGTGACCAAAGTGTAACAAGCAGTGAGCAAGCAAAGGCCAGTTCAGTTTGTAACTGCAACAAAACCAGGGACTTATTGTCTTCCTATCTAAAGATTTCCGAGCATTTTGGAGATCTGGACACAGAACAATTAACAAACCAACCCCTGATGGTGGTTACATGTTCCATCTCTTTGCAGAGATGAAGTCACCCAACAGAGGGACGGGATGACTTATTCGAAGTCACGCAACCAGTAAAACATCACTGGCAGGCCAGGAAAACTGCCTCTATTTACTAATTCCAGTCCTGGGGCTAAACCACAAACTCAAATTCATGTCCTTTGCACTGAAATAGGCTCCTCAAATACCACCAGGGTTATGAATAAACAAGTGTCTCATTCCTCAGCAGTAAATTTCAGCTCACCCACTCCCTCCAGTTCAGCGTTGGATGCACCTGTGTACACACACAGATCAGATCCAGCTTTCCAAACCAAAGACAGACCAAAAAACCCCCATCAATTTGTCTCAATTCCAAAATACTTACAGCAACCTGATTAGCTTTAAGCAGAGAGATGTGGGACTCCATCATACATGCTCTTCCCAAGGCTCTTTTCCATGCTCGAAGCCTGGAAGCTTCCCCACAGCCAGTTCACAGCACAAAGAAACCTTGACTGAGGCTTTTCTCTTGAATGTCTAGATTGAGGCTTTTTAATGGCTTTATTCTCAAAAGGGCTGAGCAGCCAACTTCTTTGAGTGCTTCAGTACGGCATGAGTCCATTAAAACAACCCAGAAAGATAATTTCATTGCTATTATGGCAATTTTCACAGCTTTATTCAGTGGGCACAGCAAGATGAGTCTGCATTAGTGCTTTCTGGGAATCCAAATCTATATAAGCCCTGCACACAGGACGTGCTGTTTGGTTTTACAGGGGTCATGTAATCCTTGCAGCTGAGCAGCACACCTGCAGCTGTTACCCACTCCCTGCATCATCACTGTGCTCCCTCTTTTCAGCCAAGGCTAACAAGTCATGGCACATGGCAGATTGGGCCATTTTTCCCTCAAAATCAAATAAATCCAAATTGAATTATTTGTTTTATTCCCACCCCTGCTGTGACTTGTAACACAGAGGGCAGAAATATTTGATGAGCTGGTCCCACTGGCAATACTGGATAGATGGGTTATTTTTTAAAGAACAGCCAGAACAGGATACAGCTGAAACCATGAATTTCAGGCTGTCACCCCACCCCAGCAGAAACCTCCAAACCACCTGTCAGAAGACACCAGTATTATATTCACTTCCTTTTCTGTGAGTTTCTCACCTTGTCTCTCTCCACCATATTCTCACTTCATATGAGCTGTAGAGCAGAAGTTCCTGACATCAATCTGACAATGTGTTATGAAGACCACGTTGTACTGTGGTCATTCAGTATTTCATTCTCTAACAATTCCATGAGCTTTGCTGCCCTACAGCCATGTCCCCTCTCCTCTGGAGGGTTCCCATCCTCAGTGGGTGAGGTTTTGAGGAATGACTGTTGGTGACTGGGAGCTGCCTTGAACACAGTATAATAAACTAAAATGAATGAATTTTTACAGCTCCACTCTGAGATTTGTAAGTAATGTCATCACTGTTCTGTTGTACCAGAAGAAGATGAGTAAGACAAATTGTTAAATCACACAGCACTATCCTTATCCTTATGCTAATCTCTTGGTTCCACTGAAATCAAGGGGAAAAGGTCACAATCAAAACCAGTCCTGAACAAAGACTTGACATCACAAGCAGAATGGAACATACAAGTAGAACGGAATATACAGAAGTCCATGAATGTAACTGGCTTTCTTGGGGGAGTTTCACTTTTGTTCTTTAAGTATTATTTCATTCTTCACCCCTTTGCTATGCTGCACAAGCAGAAATCCCACAGCAGTGAGAGCCCTTGGAACCAGTGTACAAGTCACAAGTGCAGTCAAGCAGAAAAACATTTGCTTCCTCACTGGTAGACTGGACACCACCACCATCAGACTTTGTCCCTGATGTAGTTCAGGCCAAGATAAACAAGCAACATTCCTTGCAAGTTTTAAAAGAAAAACTCCTTCACTTAGCTCCAGATCAGGTACCACGGGCAGCGGAATGTCCATTAACAAGACAGGCCTGATCATTTGAGACTAAGCACTTCGATAATCCACATGGATTTCTACAATCCTAATCAGTGATTTTACACTGTAAACCCAAACTTCACAAGCCTGGCTCTTACACTTGTTGCTTCTGGTGAGCCCAGAGCATGGCATGGAAGATTATAGCAGATTCCTTACTAGGAGAGCTTCTGGACAGGCAGAAACACCTCCAAAGGGAACAAACATTTTCAGAATGTTGGAGTCATAAATATTTTATTTTTTTTTATTTTTTCTTTCAGAGCCAAGAACAGAAAATACAAATCACTTCACCTCTGCCTCCTCCACCATCTCTTGGAATGGAAACAAATCTAAAAACCTGCTGACATAGAATCCCTCAGCAAGCATAAAGCAGCCGTTTCTGGAGGAGCTCACTTGGGGTATGCAGTCATCTGGAAAGAACTATATAACCCTAGTCTCAAAAGTGACCTTTCCAGGTCAAAAGACCACAGCTCTGCCTCCCTGCTAAGTTGCACAGAGATTTCTCTGTAGATGAAGATTTTCCATCCACCCCCATCCCTAGGAAACCAGCTGGTTCCGATTTTTATTCCTCAGCTTGGATTTAAAAGAACAAAGAAAAGCCTTTTTCAATTGCATAAACATACAAAACTTAAATTTAACTTGGCACTGTAGTATTTAAGCCCAGCATGCAAAGAAACAGCCAAGGCCTCTCTGTCCTCAGTGTGTTTAGAAGAAACTGAACTCCAAGCCTCCATTTGTTTGAGCAACCAAACCAGATGTGCAGTGAGGGATTAACTGGCTTATTCTGGAAGTGCTGTCTTGGCCACTTGGCTTTGTGTTATCACCAAGACCAGGACATTAAATTGCAATATTCAAGCCCTGTAAACCAGTGTTGACTATTAAAACACACACAAGCTAGAACATTTTGACATAACAATGACATAGAAGTTATAATCCATTCAAGTGTTGACCTGTACAAACACTTGTTGTGAAACAATATCCAATTCCAGTCCCTGACTGAAGAAAAATTGGAACATCTATACGTCTCATGCCAGCTGGTTTGTTGCAATGACTTCCAAAATCTTGCTCACAGGGCAGAAGAACAACAAATACTCATGGTACAACTGAGGCACATAACTAGACTGATAGTATTTCAGTAGTAACAGCTCCTGATGATCATTCTGAGAACAAAGAAGGTGCAAGATTACTGAGCAGGATCAGCTCCACAAAGGAGGTATCATCCCAACACATCCAGGGGCTTGGCTTTGCTCATCACCAGCAGTGATGGGTGGACATCCACCCATATTCATATATTGCTCTGTTAGACTGTGGCTTAAAATAAAACCCCTGCATTTAGCTTACCTTGCATTCATCTGTAAGAACTTGAAAAGCATCCAGTTGTCCCCAGTGAACACAGACTTTAAATCTTAATATCACCATAGTAAAACTGGTTGATAAAACATTATTAGTGGTATTGTATTGAGGTCCTGAAATAAGTGCCTTAAGTTTTTGAAGGGGCTTTCTGCAGCTCAAAGAGCAAGAAGCCTTCAAGGGAGTCTACTTTGTGTTACTTAGTAAAAACCAACTGAAAACTATGTACCACTGGAGTTTAGCATTTGGAATTCAAGTTGAGTTAAAATTGCCTTTTTTTCTGGGAGAACAAGTCAGCACAACTGGGAAAAAAAAATTATTTTCATTGGCTGAAAGCCAAGGGCAGGCACTGTCCAGTTCTAACTCTGTGCCTGCTGAAATAAGTGTCCTTGTGGAAAAAGCACCCTTTTGCCTTTGCTTAACAGTGCAGTTGACAAAACACCCTTGAAGCTGGATTTTGAAATTAAAACAGTGCCAGAACACGTAGACAATTAATAGTCCTCCACCTTAGCTACTGGGAGCAAGGACTGAGACCAGATAAACTTGTTTTCCTTGTGATCACCAGCTGTATAAGAAGGCTGGCAGCTTCTGGCATTAGTCAGTGAAAAGGTTTATTCTCTGTTTGGTTCTTCCACAGCATAAAGCCTGGAGAGGCTGTAACAGGATGTCTTCTGAAAGCTTCCTGAAGGAAGTTCAAACCATTGGTGAGAAGTTTCTGCTGAAGCTCCAGAAACTGCCCAAGGCTGAACCAGTGGAGATTGTCTGCTTTTCTGTGGTTCTTCTGTTCATCGGTGAGTTTATTGGTGGAGGCCAAAGGGTGTCAGAATTTCTCTTCTGTGGGGGCAGTTTGTGCCACGTTCTTTTTTGGTGGGTTGGTGGTGTTGGCAGCTGTTTTCCAGGCTGTGCTCTGAGGCCCAGCTTAATTTCTAGGTAATTCTTTAATGCTCAGCATGTATCTCTACATGGATGCAGAGCATGACAGGCAACAGTACAGCTTTTCCCCAAAGCTCTCATATTTAAATGTTAGTTTAAACAGCAGTATTTAACCACTCCTGAGCTGCTGTAATGTTTTGATGCATAGGAGAGAGTTTATGACAAATGGTATTAGAGCATCTCCCTGCCACAGAAGACACTTAAGACAAACTCTAAGTGTCATTCCTGTGCTTGGCTCAGTGGAAGCCAGTATGGTTCAGATGAGCCTATTTATTCTTCTCTGGTAATGGCAAGATCCCTCCTGCTGCTGTGTGTGGGGATGGCATAGAAGGAATAACAAAAAACTGTTTGATCCAGGGGCATGAAGTTTGTTTATACAATGGGAAAACAAGCAGGAAGGAAGACAGGCCCTCCTCCTCAAAGACAGAGTTTGCTCCCAGGCAAAAGGAAGGGTGTGTATCCAACTGGACACTCCTCCCTGGGCTGGAATTCAGAAAGTCACACCTGCTGCTTTATTTTGTTCATACCTACACAGCTGGTTCCCCACAGGTTCAGATACTGGCAGCCCAGCTTCAGGCTTTAAAAGAACATAAGCACACACACATGCATGTTCACACACTGTTACGTGTTTTGCAGGATTAAACATGTCATCTTTTTCTATTCCACATAAATGAATTTATCCCTCACAACACCAACCATCATGGCTAGAGTAGAGCATCAGTAAGTTAGCCCACTGCTTTGTGAAACAAACCTCTGCATTTGAAGTATCTATTTTTTCAAGCTAAATCCAGAAAAAAGAGTAAAGCCAACTCAGTCATGTATATTTATCCTTAAAGGGTACACTGCACACACTCTTCAGAAATAGAACTGCCAGTCTGAATAACCAAACCCTCTCAAGTTGCTTCTGACACAACTATGGGCAGAGTTGGATTTTCATCCTTTCTAGGCACATAACTCAGCTTAGGTACTGCATGTCAGTTCTGAAACAACAGCCCATTAGGTGAGTAAAGATAAACCTCTACATGGTTTGGTTGGTAGCTTTTAAGATGTTGAAATGATTGTATCGATTAAATGGATAACCAATATAAGGGAGTAGGAACTTAGGAGGGGAAAAGTGGGGATATAAGGCAAAAAAAATTCACAAGAAACCAGGCTATGTTCATTTGCTGCTCACCAAACAATTTAGAGGAGACTGGACAAGAGACAGGGTTACTCTGCAGGGATTGCTCCTATGTCACGAAGCAACATCTATCCTCTGTCTCTCTTTCCAGCTACTGTTCTGGTGCTCATGATCATTGCCTGCAGTTGCTGCTGCTGCACCTGCTGTGGCTGTGATGGACCTCCTGAATCCCGAGGTAGGAAGAGCCAAGTCAGCCCAGCTGCCCGTTCATGAAGCACAACGAGGTGACACAACCTGCTACTGAGGACACACATGGACATCATGACTCAGTCCTCCTGGAATGACTTTCCACACTAGCTCACTGGAAATGGCAATAACAACATTCATTAATATGACTCAAAGGACCAGAAACCACAGCGTAGAATTCCTTCTTTCTGTGACAGCCACTACTGTGACCAGAAAGGTAAAGCTCCTTTGCCATCACTGTCTCCCTCTTCTGGGGTGGGATGAGATGCGGGGGGGCATGGACACAAGTTGCTGGGAAAAGAGACAGCTTTGCCAAAGACAGCCCTGCAGCTGGGCCAGCTGAGGATCCCCTCTGTGAGCACAGAGCCACAGATCAAAGCAGAGAACACGTCCATGGCCACGAGCCAGGCAGTGCCTGCTCTCTTCACAACAAGGATGGTGCTGGGCCTTAGCAAACCCCACTGACATCACCACGTGCTCAGGTCATTGTGGATCAAGCCCCAACCTGCTCTCTCAAAAGCCAGCTGCAGGAGACATGTTTAGCTGAGATCTCTGCTGAAAACAGCTCGTGGGCCTTCTGATCCAGACGTGGCAGCTGAGGCTCTGAGCACCTCTGGTAACAAACGCTCCCAGCGCCATTTCATTGGTGTTACAATGATGTGAAATTACCAAAGGAAAAACACCAGGTCACATGGAATACTCTTTGAAAACAGAAAGATGAAGGCAGAAGGGAAAAACTCACCAAGACTGCGCCTTGTGTTGATCATTCTGCTGCTAAAAGTGCTCCCTCCCCACCCCCTGTGTGGTTCTGCTCTCTGCTTATTGCAGATGGATGGTTCTTGCAGAGCACGGGAGCTGCAGGAGATGAACAAATCCCTGTCCTTCCTTGAGGGATCTGTGTGCCTGACTCCCTGCACTGTGTGCAGTTTATTTTAGTGGATATAAACATTCTGCCAAGGGTATGTTTATGATCATGCACAGAGGCATTCTGGAGGAGTGACATGCACTGTGGTGACTGTCACTCCAGGGTATGTGTGCAGCAGCTGACAGAGCAGAGCCAAGAATGGGCTGTACTGCTGGAGTTAACAAGTGCAAATAAATCCCTTTTCCACGCTGCAGCCACTGTGTGTGTTTGGTTTACACTCTGGTGAACTTCCCAAAGGGATTTATGTACATACAAGGCACAGGCCACAACTTTCACAATTGGGACAGCCCAACAGAAGGGCAAAGTACTGCACAACTCAAAGCCACTGGTCTTTTCAGCCTCCAGTGTGAGATCAACCACCTTTAGGAGAAGGTATAAAAAATTACATGCATATAGACAAGTCATTTCTGCCCCTGTATCCCAACTGCTGCATGTAGAGGAGTCAAAGGGATTACACATGTACATACCAGAGCCAGCATCTAACTAGAGAGAACAGAATCATCAAGTTTTAACAGTGGGCTTTTAAATATTCTTTGCACTTCAGAAGAGACAAAAAATAAATGAAATTTTGTAAATAAACATCTTTCCTCTGTTGCCTGCACCCATACTAGTAAAAGACATGTTACATCGGTAGCTTCTTATGTGTTTTATGCACTTTAACTTCTGCAAACAACTCACATTTAGGTATTTGGCATTTCTGTACTGCTGCACATTGGAATGTATTTGCAGCCAGTGACACGGATAACAGTCTAAGTATTAAAAGAAAAACAAAATTCCTCAAACTACCAATGTTGCTTTTAAATTCATAAAAAGGAAAAACTTCCCAGCAGAAGATGAGGATGTTCCTTAGAAGGTAATTAGTTGATCCCCAGTCTGACAAATGCCAGCAGCAGATTGCACTGGGATGAGCTACTACATGCACAGTTACACTGAGACTAACAAAGTGCTGGCTTTTATTAGGCTGTCCCAAAGCTTTCACTGCCAACTAACACAGGGTAAAACAAACTCAAGCCCAGCTTCAACATTCAGAGGTGCATCACACCAACCTGTCAGATCTCTCTTTGCTCATTTCACTCACAAACAAGTGACAATCAAGGTCACATCTGAAGCCTCAAAGCCTCTTTTGCAGGAGACAGACTCAACAGATGTTTCTGTATCTAAATTAAGTCACGAGACCTGGGAATGAACAGAGCTCACTTTCTTTCCTGGCTTGTGCTAGACAGTGCCAGCTACAGACATTAACAGAATCCCATTGAGAACTGTTTCAGCAGCATGGAGCCAGCCTGTGCTAAGTCAGGAGGAAGCTCAGCAGGCTGGACACATACCAACAACTGACAGGTTGCTGTCACTGGGAACAAGCTGCCAGGCCTTATCTCAACAGGAAAAGCTACAAATGCACATTTCCCAGTGGTGGGACAAGTTAAACCACTGACAGATACCAGGCAGAGGGACAAGAGAAATGGTTCCTGTCTTATCTCTGCCACCGTAGGTTCCTGAATTAGAAACAGAAAAAACACATCACTGTTAAACAAAGAGCAGGAGAGAAAATGAACAATTCTTTGAAGGATTCAGGTGGCTTTCCTGGAGCCCAGGAGCAGCCACCATGTAGAGGAGTCCCTTGACTGATTTCTGCATAGTTGTCTGGATCTGCAAGGTCCAATGTTCTGCTTTGTACCATTTTGTACCACTGCACTCAGCTGGACTATTGCTAGAGCTGGGATTTAGTTTCTTGCCTAGGCTGGGTGGGGTCTGCTGCTTTCTTGCACGCAACAGATGAGAGTGGCCTGGATAATGCCCAGCAAGGCCCCAGTTTACTGCAGCACTTTAGCTTCTGCCAGCTACAAACATTCCAGTCCCTGGGTCCCTGCTCATCACTCACACAAGCTTCTGTATTTTTGGCTTCAGTCAATACTCATATATAGGGGCCTACAGGGAGCACTAGTAAGGATGGATCCTCTCTTTCAAACTGCAGAGGGAGATTCTGAAAAGCACAGACTCAGATGAGACTGTTCAAACACAGCAACTTCTGTACATGTTGTGAAAGCCTGAGTGAGCCTAGAAGGAGCTGCAAGGTATTATCATTACTTCAGTCCTGATGATAAAAGTGTTGAAATAGTTTCTTTCCCTGAGGAACCTCAAAGAGCCAGCAAGGCCAGCCCCTCCAGCACAAGGGGTTGAAGATGTACTGACAACTTAATGGAACAGCTTCTGTTCTGTAACATCATCCCTCTGGTTTCAGAGTGATTTGCTTGGCTGGTGAAAAACAAGTTTCCTTTTACACACACACGGTCTCGCACACCACACTCCTCCTCCTCCCCTCCCACCTCTCTCCAGCACCATCCCTCTGGTCATCTTCAGTCAGGAGACCAAGGGAAGAGGCAGTTTTACTGCAATTAACAGCAGTGCAATGCTCTGTAACGGGTTTACTCCCCTAAACTGTCACAACGGATTTTGGACTGCAGTGCAGGCTCCTTCACAGCCTCACTTTAGGTGTGGCAGTGTCCTAAAGGAGCTCACAATACATATCCATCTAGGATCCAGGAAACAACAGCCCTCTTCTCTACACCACATCCTGCAGCCTTCCCCTGACAAAGGACACAGGGGGCCTCCACAAGCACTGCAACAGGTACAGGAGGGGATAAAGCCTTGGAGGAGAAGAAATGTCTGAGTAACAGCTGAATTAGGACTTTTTATTTAGGTTCAAGGTCTTTGATTTGATTCTATTAGCCACACCTTTGCAGGAAAATCAGCTGTTAATCATTTACTGCAGCACCAACAGGTAATTTCCAGGCTACCTCTGCAAGTCTCAAGGTACAGTAAGGGGTCCCTCACCACAGGCCAGGATCTCGTGGAGGAGACAACCGAAGAAACACCTACTACAAACCCAGCAGCTTCAGGTATTTATAAAATCTCTCCAGCTCTCCTGTTTCAGGAGGTTAACTGTGCTTAGCAAAAGAGACAGGAACCTCCTGGGCTGTGCAGTCCCACAGGGTTCCTGCCTTTGGGTCTACAGAACTAGAATCTAGGCTGCCTCCTTTTTGAAGGCAAAGGGAACTACCCAGAACAGCTTTCCCATCCCATGTTGCTTTGGTTGGAGACTGAGCATGGTGATGTGCCATCATTCCAGAAAAACAAACCATGAACTGCATGTATTTGGCTGCTGAGAAAGTAACAAAAACTTCAGCAAGTGAAACATTGTTCTTGTGGTCAGATCTGACCTGCTGAGGCTGAAACACACTTTACAGGACTAATCCTTTTCCTTACAGTATTCGGGATATATAAGAGGCAGCAAGTCAAACAGATTTTCAAAAATAACAAAGATCTCTTACTGTATTACATCTGCATAGTCATATTTGCAAGGGAGTGTGAGAAATATTCCACCCTTTCCCTTGAGAAACAAGGAACCTTTAGTAAAACCACAAGATGCTCACAAAGAAATGCTGGATGTTCTTTAGAGGGCTGACAGCTGAGTAATTATGCAAAGCATCAGCAAAAGAGCAAGTGTGTAGAACCCACTGAGATCCCAGTTTAAATTATTACTGGACCTAAGTACTTCATGGAAGGAAAACTTGTGCTTCTATTGCAGAGTAACAGAAAGCATTAATAAAGCAAACTCCATTAGCAGGACACCCTTTTTAACATCATTAGATTATTCTAAACCTTATGAAATCAAGAAGTGGTACATGACCTTTGCTTACTGGTGATGGGTTGGTTTNAAACTTGTGCTTCTATTGCAGAGTAACAGAAAGCATTAATAAAGCAAACTCCATTAGCAGGACACCCTTTTTAACATCATTAGATTATTCTAAACCTTATGAAATCAAGAAGTGGTACATGACCTTTGCTTACTGGTGATGGGTTTGTTTGTTTGTTTTTATGAGTGTTCATTTAATCTCCAGTGTGTTCTCATTTTAAGTTCCAAACTACCTCTTAGAGATATTTTCAATGATATCAAGGAAGTTCTCCCAGTGAATATTTGTCTTTCACGAGGCTGTACAGCTGACAGTGTCATAGTGAAGAGTCACTTTATTATTTAAAATGTCGATAAACTGTGATTAAAATAAATCTCAACTGCCAAAATCTTGCAGAGCCAGCTTTTCCTCTTCTCTGTAGATCTGAATGTGAAACTGGCCTCAGCTATATTTCTTCTGGTTTATGCTCCCATTTGTGTTTCTCCTTTTGGAAGGGGGATGCCTGCAGGTGCAGACAGCATTCATACCTGTAGAGGTTTTGGGGCTGTGTCTCAGAGCATAGAGAGGATACACCAACACCTGACTGTTCTTGTCTACCCCCAGCAGGGTGGAAGCCAGCATGTCACAACCACAAGAGGAAGACCTAAAGGCACTGCTTAAAAGAAGTGACTGGGCTCTTGGAGGGCTGGTGGTGATTGGCATCTTCTGCCTTGTTTTTGTTGCTCTCATTTTATTTGCTGTTATCTTTGGGTGCTGCTCATCTCTAATGCACCAAGAGAGTGACACATAAACAGCCAAGTGGAGACGCTGTACTTGGAGCAAGAGTCAGCCCAGCTACAACCTGACTGTGTTCACAGAAAGCTTTCTCATTTTCTTTGCATGGGTGATTATTTCTCCCCCTGTGACTTTCCTTGCCCCAGTGTCAGCAAGTTGTTCTGAAGATCCACAGCAAGCTCAGTACACGGGGCTGTTGGTACTCAGGAAATGTGCAATTCGCCAAATACCAAAGTCCACTCACCTCTGTCTGATTTTCATCTTTCACCAGTTAGAGGTGGCAAATGGTCAGCCCCCACCTAAAACTGATAAAGATTTCACCTTGCAAAAGAGCAGTAGGAAACTCTGAGCACTGAAAGCTTTGTCTAAACCCCTTCTTTAAAAGCAGCTTATACCATTGTTCTCCTGTCATATTCAGACAATGGCCTAAATACACTATGCAAAAACTTGCTTGCAATACACAATCTGTCTTTATTTGTTCTTATTTATGACCTTGCAAGGTCAGAGTTTCAGGTTTGCTTTCACTGTTTAGATAGAATGTAGAACTGTATTAATTCATTATGTAAAAAAAGAAATGCAATGTGGCAGTTCTTTCCACAGCACGAGGAGAAAGGAGAGCACATGTTCACCAAGGCATCAGAAAAGAAACAGGTGTTACATTCATGCTGAAAAAGTTTTCCTAGACTCAGGTGTGAAAAATGAAACAAAACGCAGAACTTGTCAGCAAGACACACAAAGACTATTTTGAGTTAGCGAACACATGCTTCTCTCTTCCTGGCAAAATTACAGCTTTGATGTCTTATCCAGCATAGAACAGCAATTAGTAAAATTACAGCTTAAAAGACATGAACTAAGCCTGAACAATGCACATTGTGGTTACTAGTCTGCATTTAGATTGGCCACATCCATAATTTGAGCCTGTTTCTGAAACAGGCTGTTTCTGTTCTCTTCTAAGAACTATCAGCTAAGGTCTATCTTCTAAGGTCAGTGAGAATCACAGATACCCAGTCCTTTGCAGAGTAGAGCCCCTGAGAGTGACAGAAACTAAATCTGAATGCTTCCATTTAGTGCTGATTAGGCTGTGTGTTTGTCCCCTTAGCAGAGAAGTGATGTAGTGAAGGAGTCAAAGCAAAAGAAAATGCACCTAAATCAACCCATCATCAAAGGTAAAACATAGTAAAATTCATCACCAGAGGAGTTACAGTTTAACATCCCCGTGTCACTTGGTCAGGCTCCAAGACCAACACCTCAGTTCACTCAGAGGTGGGAGTAATGAGAGATTTCTCAGGGACACAGCAAAATACCAAGCAATTCATTCACTATTTTCTTTTTCCTGGACATGCAGGATTCTCAACCACAGCAGTCCCTTGGAAGGGAGGGACAGGGCATGTTTTCCCCAACAGTAACATTTAAAAGAATTGCACTCACCCCAGCTCCTCACAGAAGTTCACAATGGCATCAAAAGCTGCCATCACAGCTTTGTCAGATTCTTTTAAGGTGCCTTTTTTTTCCTGAAAATAGATGGGGACAGGAACTATAGTCTTCAGTTTAAATACAAACAGATAAAGTAACTCTAGCAATGACCAAATCCAAGCCTTCTGAGCACTATGGCAAACAGGTACAGACACCTCCTTGTCTCTGCTCCAGACTTCTGCTAACCCAAGCTTCTCTTATAGGCCTGGGTCTGGAAGCCCTTTCCCTTCCTGCTTCACTCCCTTCTGACAGCCCTTGAAACAGGGCTCAGACAGTTCTAGACCTAGAAAACCTCACTTCATCTTTGCATATTCAGAGGTTACTGCAGGCAAACCAGAGCAGAGCAAAGGCAGCATATCTGGGCAGGTGGATACTGTTCTACAGCTCTTACCTGGATGTTGGAGAGCTCCTTCTTGATCAGGAAGCTGACTTGATCCCGGTCATTCCTCGAGTAATAGAGGCGGCAGCAGGAAGGTTTCCCATCCCTCCCAGCTCTGCCAGACTCCTGGTAATATCCAGCCATTGACTTGGCAATATTCCAGTGGGCAACGAATCTGCATGTGGTAAAACAAGAAACACAAGACTAGAGGTTTCTCTTCACATGTTTGTGGTGTTTGTGGACATCAACAGCAGCAAAAATCACGGCAGCAAAAGCATAAAAGAGGGAGGATTGTGCAAAATCCCCTGCTGGGCTCAAAGAACCTTAAGTCCTCCTAACATACAAGACACATGGAAAGCAGCAGAGCTATAAGAAAACAAATGCACCTGGACTACATGTGAGCAGGAAGCCACTGCAAATGAATGTAAAAGAATGAGCACATGAACATCACAAATGTGCAAACAACTGTACAGCTACAGAGACTGAGAATAAAGATGTTGAATTCAGGACTTTGGGAGATTTTACCATAAAATACAGCGTTAATAAAATAGTTGTATTTATTTTGTTGAACATAAATTTCACCATGACAAAACACGTTTTAAATACTTGATTTTTAAAAAGACACTTCTTTGCCAAAGTCTGCATGGGAAACTCTCTCTCACTGTGCTCACTTGCAGATGAGGGCATCCTTCCTGGCCAGGAAATACGACTAGAGAATCATTACTAAATTTTATGTAATCTCTGAAGGAAGGTTTTCAACATACCACTGCAAGACTGCTTTAAACCTGCTTGTACCTGACTCTTCAGCAATTCAGCTTATACCTGTTTTGAGAGGATTTTACTGTAAAGTAATGCTGCCAATTTTTGAAATACCAGTGTGCCTCAAAGCCAGCATGACCCAAGGGCAGGTATGATGCATATGGGTGTAGCTAAAGATTAAATGACAAAAACAAGCAAATGTGTTTCTTCAAACACAAACACCCCAGGAACAGGCCAAGCAGGAAACATCAGAGCTACACATTTAAACCCCATCAAAAAGTTTACTGAAGAAACTGATAAATAATCCTAAACAAAACTGAATTAACAGTGAAGAGAGAGGAGCAGATTCCCTCAGAAAAAGAGACACCACCTCTGTTTCCCCTTTTGCCCAGAAGAGTCACCTCCAGAAGTTGTCAGACCTGATCTTACTTGGTAACATATGCAAGAATACTCAGAAATCTGCCAGCACAGAGCAAAGGCTAAGCAGCAGTGCCTTGTTAACTGGGCTTGGGTATAATGCCCTTTAAACTACTAAAATAATTCTGTAAAGAGTCATTTTAACTCCATTCCTTGGAAACTACCCAGATTAGAAGTGTGTTTCAGCTATGTTTCACCCTCAATCAGCCCTACACATTTCAGTTACTCTTTGCCTTTTTAAATGGCCACTGAACAGGGCAGAGTGGCTTCAGCAGGGCATTAACTCACACTGCTGTCCTAGGAGACTTCACGTTTCTCTGCTGGGAAAGATGCATCAAGAAGTGAAGCAGTCTGTCACTGCTATGGGATCCTGTTTCCTGGCAGCAGTGACACAAAAAGAGGGATGGCACAGCTGGGATTGTCTCAGTGATGTCCTGCCCCACTCTCAGAGTTTTCAGAGAACTGCTTTATGCGGATTTCAGAGTAAAGATCAGGTCTGTTGTGGGAGTTGGCTGAGCTGCACCTGAATTATCCCTCTGCTAAGTGATCCCAGTACTAACTCAGCACAGCCATATATTGCAGGGCAGGAATTTTAACACAGAGCCCTTATGATGACAGAAATCCCAGAGGAACAGCAAGTGAAACCATCTGCAAAGTTTCTGTCCTTGGACTAAAGCTGTATTTTCGTATGGTTATTGCCATTTGTGAACTGCTATTTTTCCCCATTGCATTCCAAGAGGAGATCTCCAAAAAAAGCTGGCCCTGACTATTTTAGTAGAGGGTGCATGAATTATTTTAGGTGCAGATTTTCTTTCCACTGCTTTTTAACAGCAACTCCTGCACTAAGAGAAGTGAAAGAGACAGCTGTGATTACATGGAGATGCCTCTTTCTGAAACCCTGGGGGGTGTGGCAGAAAGCAAGTATTCCTCTAATCTTCTTGAGTTGGAGGCTGACTGGCAAAGAGCAGCTCTGCTGCCTTGTGTTTAACTTCTTTACAAAGCTCTTCAAGGCTTGTTTTTGCTGCTTCTACGATAAAACCCCTCCAGCTCTGGTTTTGTTGGCTTAAGAAAGTGTTCATTTGAATCAGGTGTATCAGGTAACAAAGACAGAGACTTTCCTCCTGCTCAGGTTTCAGTCTCTGGTGGTGCACAACGCTCAGCCTCACACACCTGACATTTGCTTTGTCTACTCCCATTCCAAAACTGATGGTTGCAACAATAACAGGGATCTTCTCCTCCATCCATTCATTCTGGACTGAAGTCCTGTCAGCTGCCTTGAGTCCTAAGAAGGGAAAGAGAGGGAAGAAGTCAACATCACCAAAAAAAAAAATGAAAAGAAAAGAAACAAGGATTTTCTTCCTCCTCCTCCATTCCCCATTGCAAGCCAACCCCCTCACTAAAACTGACTCCTCTCTGCCCACATTTTAACTGGCCTGTGACCAAGCAAAAGTCAGCAACAGCTGTTTCTATTCTGAAGAGAAAAACTTAGCTCCCCCCACCCCGGGATAAAAGCAGTTGTTATATTTAGGCCATGCAAGATCCAACAAAGCCAACAGTTCTGGAGAGAAGGGAATGCCATTCTGATGAAGGCCTTGCACTTATCTCCCAGGCCTGACACACAAGCATCAGACACACTGCAGATCATGCCTAGAAAGCCCTTTTCTAATCCCAATCCAGGCCTTAAAAGTGGCCCAGTTCAGTTCTACCAGTCCCTGAGAGATGCAGCTGCCAGTACCTGCGTGATAGGCCTTGGCTTTCAGCCCTCTGTAGCTCAGTTCAATTGCCAGCTGGTCACACACATCCCTCATCCTGCAGTACACGATCCCACAGCCCGAGTACACCTGGGCAGACAGGAGACAAAGGCCATGGCACTGCCTGAAGCCAACCAACAAAGCTGCAAATACAGTCCCCCCCTCCTCTCCCAGTAGTCACAGGCAAGAAACATCTCACTGTTGTACAAACACACTCAGGTGCAGAGGCTATAGCTGAGCTGTTATTTTGGGAATTAGTGTTAGAGCAAGAAATTCAACACACTTCAAATGCTTCTGTTCACCTTCACTACATTAGAAGAGAACACAAGCAAACATACAATGATCACCCAGGACATGACAAACCAAGGCAGAAATGCTCATCCTATATCTCTCATCAATTTTCTTTCAGAGCAACCTCTTTCTGAGGACAGAGAATCATTTAGGCTGGAGAAGACCTTCAGGATCATTGAGTCCAACCTTTGACCAATCACCACTTTGACAACTAGACCAGAGCACCGAGTGCCACATCCAGTCACTCCTTGAACACCTCCAGGGATGGTGATTCCACCACCTCCCTGGAAAGTCCATTCCAATGCCTGACAACTCCTTCCATGAAGAAATTCTTCCTGATTAACTTTTTAATTAATTAATTTATCACATTAATGCTGTCTGCAAATGTGACACCACATCCCTGTACTGATCTTTTCTTTGGCTGCCCAGTGTCTGCTGTCCTCTCCAGGCTACCCAGAGGGTACTCAGTGGCATGTTTCCTGGGTATTACTTTGTAGAACATGGTCACTCATCCCAGAAAGGAACACAGCCTTCCCATTCTACCTGTTTCAGAGGAACTGAAAACATATGTGAGCACTTTTAGAGGACTTGGACAATATGCATGAGCATTTTCCTTCCTTGGGACCTCCTCCTTCCCTGACACAGCTCTGGCAGATCCAAACTAACCCCTGTAAGGTCAGTGACCATTAAGGGAGATTTTGTCCAGTTTATCCTTCTTCCCCAAAGGTCAAACCTACCCCAGGGGTGTCCTTCCCTTCAAGCGCCTTCAGACAGAAATCCTTCAAGTTGTCGTAGGGATCAGCCAAGAGCTCTTTGAACTGCACATCGTAGAACAAGTTGGATCTGAAACAAGGAGTCTTAAATGTGGAGAGTGGCTGCTTGAGCTTGAGAGCTGCCACAATGTCCTCCTGCACCTGCTTGGTGGCAGTGGCAGTCAGGGCAACGCAGGGAGTGCTGGGGATGCGAGAGCGCAAAGCGCCGAGGCGCAGGTAGTCGGGTCGGAAATCGTGTCCCCACTGGGACACACAGTGGGCTTCATCTATGATCAGGTAGGACAGCAGGTTTCGGGACACCAGGGAGTTCAGTGTTGGCTGGAAGGAAGAGGCAGCTGCCATCTCCGGGGTGAGGTACAGGAGCTTTACTTGGGGCTTCTCACTTGCCAGGTCAGCCAGGATGGTTTTCTTCTCCTGCGCAGACAGCTTGGAGTTCAGAGAGCAGGCTTTGATCTTCAGAGCCAGCAGGTGGTCCACTTGATCCTAAATACAAAATTAAATGAAAAGCAATGGAAATAAAGAAAGGCACCAGCAGCAAGAAAGATTACTAGGAAGATGCAGGTGAGGCCCTAACTTCCACCTCCAGGACTGAGTCTTAGGACAATGTCCTCAGTTTTTGCACTACAAATGTAAGGGATGGAAAATGAACACCACCCCCCTGCAATAACAGAGTGCATTTCATTCCAGAGTAACTGCAGGATGTTATAAACACAGCTGAGATCAGACAAAGTACAAGGATCATGCAAATCACCACTGCAGGAGACCCAAGTCTGGAAGAGAATCATGAAAATCAGGAAGAAAACAGGGCATCACATCCGGATGAACACTGAGCACACAAATTCACCTCCCCATCCCTACACTCAGCTGTTCACTTGCACTTCACTAGTACCTAATATTTCAGGACATGAATAACCTTGAAAAACAGATATCTCATTATTTCACTCAATATCTGGTTTCAGTCACTGATTTATGACCCAGTTTTCTGTTCAGCAGCTCATCCCTCAGCCTTCCCTATAATGAACCACACAGACTGAACTCCTGGAGTTTGCCTACACTGAAATGCATCATGATCATTTCAGGCACAGCCACCCCTTCTCAGGGCTTGATGAGAAGACTCTAAAGGTTCACTCCAGCTCTGTCCTCTAGGATTCACTGAGCCCATCTCACCCTGTTTGTCACTCTCACTCATTCTGCTTCAACTGCAAATCTTAACCTTTGTTTCGCTGATAAAATACTGCCTCTGCTGGAGCTTAATCAGAAATCCTCACACTTGGAACAAATTCATTACCTATAACACCTTTCTGAGATGCATCACCAAGCCTGCTTTTGTTCTTAATGTGTAATATAGTGAGACTGTAAAGGAGCTTAAAAAATTCCCCAAATAAACCCCAAGCCAGCAGCTTGCAACACCAGATGTCACACAGTGCCAATCAGATGGTCTACAGAAGTCTAAGCAAGTGTTTCTCCCAACAGGTGATGAAACAGTAGAAAAGACAAAAAAAAAAAAGAAGTCTCACAGACAAAATGATCACTGAGCAGCTGAACCAGCTTCTTCCTGTGACAGAACATGACTGACTGCAACAAAAAGACATTTTGATGCAGACCAAATGCAACTTCAAAGGCAACTTCATCATAAAATGATTACTTTGTGGTAAAATAGTTTTTTTCCTGGAGAATGATCCATCTTTTGGTCCATTTGAGTTACTCTGCTTTGCTGCTTCTGTCTATCACAGTGGAGGTGACAGACAGCTGGAGAAACTGCAGGAAAGCCCAGCTATAAAAACCAGCAGGTTATTATTAAAGAAAAAACATCCTTTTAAGGTACAGCAAAGTGTCATATCAGAGACACTCTGCTCCTCTCACCTGCCACCAAGGTAAGGAAAACACACTGTGACATCAAGAGAATCCAGAGACAGGTCCACAGCAAATTCCTGGGCAGAAATACAAGAGGCAGCTGTGCCTCCCAACCCCCTTCCCTGACAGTTACCTGGATCAGTGCAATCAGAGGTGAAATGACAATGGTGATGCCCACTGCCAGAACTGCAGGAAGCTGGTAGCACAGGGATTTCCCTGCCCCTGTGGGCATGCACACAAAGACATCCTTCTCACCTGCAAAAACAACAGAAGAAAACTCAAGGCCAGGGAGTGGTGGTGAGTTTCTGGAGCTCAGGCTGGAGGGAAGGGCAGAAAGGCCTGTGGTGTGTGAGAACAGCACTTGTGTGTGTGTGTGTGTGTGTTTGTGTGTGTGTGCACTGTGTGGTGTGTCAACAAAAGACACTTCATTTTAGGTCCTAAAAGCACAGCCATACTTTGTGTGCTTGCAATGATTTACTTCAAAGAATCCCTGATGGCTTTGCAAACATTAAGGAACAGCTGCACAAAAGCACCAGAAGTTACACAGAAACCAAGATAAAGAGAAGTTAAACAAGTTCTTAATGCTACTTCTCTTCCAAAAAAGCTGCTTTCACTCATTTTACAGACCTCCAGTTACCAGAGTACCAGTCCCATGACCACATCCTCTTAAAGCTTATCCCAGAGAGGTCCCTCATATGAAACAGATGATCTGTTGAGATTTCCAACCCCTCACATAGATCATATCACACAGTGACTGTCACTGCACTGACCAGCTTCCACCTGAAGGCAGGGAGATGCCAGTGGCACCACAGACCTGCACACAGAACCCCACTTTTGGCTGGTCTGCTGTGAACAGCAGCTGGTGATGGGTGAAAACTGTAATTCTATGGGTTGGGCACTGTTCTTATTCACACTGTGAGAGCTGGCAGGTTGGTTGTGAGCTGCCTGTCCCACCTCCAGAGGGGTGTTGGGGGTGTATTAACACCAGCACAACCACATTTATGATCATGGCCCCGTGTTTCAGACCCACTGTGCCAGGAGATAAGTCTCCTACTGGCAGAGTCTCCAACACAAGGGCAGTGTTGCCCTGAAAAGACATAAATGGGAGCACTTTGGAGCACATTTGACCATGAACACGCTGGCAGCGGCAACTCATTTCCTATTTCCCAACTGATTCAGAGGAGGCGTCACAAAATAAACAAAAAGAGACGAGGCAGAGCCTGAGTGCAGCACATGCCACCAAAACCCTCTCAGAGCAAAGCAGAGCAGAGCAGCGCAGAGCAGAGCAGGGCTCGGGCAGTCCTGCTCAGCCCAGGCGATGTGTCCGTGTCCGTGTCTCCTCCCGCAGCGGCTCCCCCGGGGGGCGATGGCCGAACCGGGCGGGTCCCGCAGCTCCCGGGCCCGGCCTCACCTCTGGCCACAGTCATGGTCGCGCTCTCCTGCAGGGAAGTCTTGAAGGACTCGAAGCCGAAGACCTTGCGCAGCGTTTTGCGGACCCTGCCCTGCAGGCCCGGGGGAGGCTCCCTGCTCATCCTGGCGCCGCTGGAACGGGGAGATATACCCGAGATAAAGCCCAGCGCTCTCCCCTGTCCCTTCCCGCCGCCCGCAGCGCCTCCCCCGTGCCCGCCCTGCCACGCTCCATCCCTGTTTGTGGAGCCTTTCAGGGGTGGAACCCAAGTCCCCTCCCTGCCAGGGACCCCAACACCATTTGCTCTGGGTCACCCCCCCCTCCCACACACGGGGCATGGGCTGGGCACCGCCACAGCGCTGGGGGGAATCGCTGCCTCCAAACCCACCCGAGGGGACTGTGACCTTATCCCCTCACATTCCACCCCGCCCGCCCCTATCCCTGTCCCGGTCCCGATCTCGATCCCGGTCCCGGTCCCGGTCCCCCCCTCACACTCGCTCAGGACCCGGCAGGTGCTGTCGCGGCGCCACAAGATGACGCCAGCAGATCCTCTTAAAGGGCCAGCACTCCAAACTGAGGGGCGTGCGGCCCGTTTTCCCCGTTCACCCCCGCTCCCGGTGCCGGTGCCCCACTCCCTTCCTCCCTCTCTCGGGGGTCCCCCCTCCGCACCGGGAGCGCGGGGCCCCCACCGAGAGCTCGCTCAGGGCGGAAGAAGGGCGCTGTTGCCATGGCGACCAGCCTCCCGTACGTCATCGCGGCGCGCAGGAAGTGTCTGCAGGGCGGAGGGGCCGGGGGGAAGATGGCGGCGGCAAAGCGCAGCGTCCTGTCCTCGCTGGCCGTGTACGCCGAGGACTCGGACCCCGAGTCGGACAGCGAGGCCGGCACGGCGGGCAGCGACGGTGGAGCGCCCACGGGTGAGGGTGGGCGAGTGGCCGGGGCCGGCGGCGGGTCGGGGCGCCAGGGTTCCCCCGCGCGGCCCAGCCCCGGCCCGGCGCTTTCTCCTCTGTGAGGGGAAGGCCCCGCTCGCTGCCGGCTGCGCTCTGCTCATGGTTTTCCTTTTCTCTTCGTCCTCAGGGGAGAAAGGGGGCCTGGTCTCGGTTGGGTACGGAGAAGACGACTTCACCCGGCTGGATGGGGACGAGGAGGGGTATGAAGAGGAGGACGATGAGAACAGCAGACAGTCAGTAAGTACCTCCCGCCCCCAGGGCTCCCTGTGACCCCCTGCAGAGGCTTTTCTCTCTCCAGACCTATGATGGGACCCGGAATATCTCCGTCTGGGTTTCAGCACCTCCCAAATGCTCCTGTTCCCGTTGTTTTCAAGTACAAAGCATTTGCCCCGGGCCCATCAGCAGTTGGGCACAGCTCGTGTTGCTGTTCCTGTGTTGGTGTCCTTGGGCTCTTGTGGGGGAGGGAGGCTGGTACAGCCACTCCAGGCAGGAATTGCTCTTTAAGCAGAGGTGTCATACAAGAAAACCTTGTAATGGGACCACACTTTCAGCTGGTGGGCTAAAAAAAATAAAGCTCTGTGATGCCTTAAGTTACTCTTTTGTGTGTAACTCAGTCCACTCACTGCATCAGGTGCCCTGGGTGTGACAGTGTCCTGTGTCCATGTGAGTGGCTTTTGTGTGTGCCAGGTGCATGGGCTGTGTGTGACATCACCTGGGCAGGAGGTACCTGTGTGTGCTCAGCCTGGGGGTGCAGCTCTGACACACAGCAGGGGCTGTGGGTCTGTCCTCTCCCTATGGGAGCAAAACACCAAGTCAGGGGTGGAGAGGGGGAGGTCCTTGTCTTCTTCCTTTGCTTTCTCTCTCACAAACCTCTTGCTTACCACCACAAGTGTTCTCTTGTCCCTCTTGTACTTCTTTACCATATAGCAAAACCCCAGGGCTGTAACCATAACCTTTCCTCCCTGAGCTCTCCTTTGTGTGCAGGAGACACACTCGCAGCCAAGAAATGTGCCAGTCTCTTGTTCTTGCATTTAGTTTTGTTCATTTGCCCCTGGCATGTGGCTTAGGGAAGCTTCTTTGCTGCTTTAGTGATTCTTCTTCTTACATCCAGCACTTGTAGCCCCTCTTTCAAGGAGGTCTCTTTATTTCAAAGACAGCCCCAGAAAGCAGGAGGGGTTGGACTGAGGTTGTCCTGGGCTTTGATCTGAACAACTCAGTGTTTGTTTTTTCTCCTTCAGCAGAGACTGAAAAGCCTCTGTTTCTTGGGGTTTTTTTCCCAAGGCAGTTCTCAGGAATGCTTTGCTTGTTAATGTTGTTTCAGAGGTCAGGAGGTCCTGAATGTTTCAGTTACCTGTCTACAACCTGAACAATTCCACCCATTGTTGCTTTGATGGAAATTACTTTTATCTGTGCAATAGGGGTGGGACTGTGGAGGGGAGAGGAAAGTCTCACTTGTGACAAACACCAAATTACCTGGTACTACAGTTCTTTTCTAGTTACAAGCTCACTGTGATTAAACTCTGACAGTTAAAACTGAATTATTGCCTTTTGTGCATCTCTCAGAAAGGGAGGGTGGAGAGTGGCTGAAGTTTGAGGTCTCACTTCTGTGAAAGAGGCATCTTAATTCAGGCAACTAAAACTTAATGGCATCATTGTGTGGTCAGTCTTTAGCCTTGGCAGAACTTCCTCCTGTACTAACACTCTGAAATAGGCATTTCCTTGGAAACTCTGCCTTTCAGTTGCTCATACATCACTTGTGTTTGTTTTCCCTTTGACCCCTAAAGTTCTTTGCTTTAGGGCCAACATTGAAATTTGTGGCAAAGTTTGGAGGAAGAAACATCCTGCTGAGTAGTTTGAGCAGGAAGAACAATTTCTGCTCCTCAGACTTGAACCCAGAGTATGTGTGTCTGTCCTTTAGGGCTCCCAGGGCAGTGGGACAGCAGCTTCCCTGCCAGAGGGAACCAAAGCTGGAGTTTCTCTCTCATGGGGTGTAGATTTTCACACAAGGCTGTGTTCAGTGTTCTAAGCTCTCACAGGGCAGGAATTTGCCCAGTTCTTTGGTTTATTTCTGTCTAGAAATAATAAAAAAAAGGAGATTGTTACTAAACCACAGCAATTTGTCAGTGTGTCCCTTCTGTGGAGGTTCACATCACCTGCAAATGAGGCTACAGGAGCTCTGCATCAGTAAGGAAGATGTATCTGCTGGATCACTGGATCCTTGGAAAGCCTGCATGTTTGGTTTGGTGGCAGGCCAGCTGTGTGTCCTGTGTGTGTTGCTGATGTTTGGGAGTATCACAGGTCTTGCAAATGCTGCTTTTTCTGTGGGTGCTGCTGAGCAGGGACACTGTTCCTCCCCAGCTGGAGGGGACAGAGCTGCCAAAGGACAAATGCTTTTTCTCCCCCCCAGTTCTGTTGCTTCTTCTTGTCCTAGTTCTGAGCTTTCTGGAGCTGCCTGAGTTTTAGAGGGGACATCTGAGTGATGCTTTTGCCCACAAACCCCACCCAAAAGCAAACAAACACCTCTTCCCCCGACTGTAGGACTTGTTTTGTGGTCATGAGTGGGTGGGGCAAAACTACCTTCTGTGGAGAAGGGTCTTGGACTCCTGCTGGGCTGCTGAACTGAGCCCTTTGCTGTAAGTGCAGTGACTTGCCAGGCCTGCTCTTTAAGCTTAATCCTGTAAATTCTTGTCTTGTAGGAAGATGACGATTCAGAGACTGAAAAACCTGAGGCTGGTGACCTGAAGGTATTTGAAAGTGTGGTATGGTGGTGGGGGGGGAAGCTCAGTGCAAGAGGAATGAGTCTTTAACAGCATGGCTTGGGGTGTGTTTGTGATCTGTAGCCAGTTCCACACTTTGCTTTTGTAGATTTAATATGTCTTGTTTTACTTTAGTTCTGGCTTCTGCCACAGGTAGTTAACAGGGACAGCCAAGGTCTGCAGACATGGATTTAGTCCTCTTGTGCACCAGGGCTGAGGTTGGTTGTCTGACAGCAGCTCAGCTGTTCTGCAGTGACCTGGGAGATGCAGCTTTCATCACAGGATTCTGTCATGACCAGACTTAGTTGGAATAATTTCTTTGTTTAGAACAACTTAATGAGTAAATGGTCTTATGCTCTTAGAGGTCATGAAATGTGCCTCCAGATCTGCCCTTCTGAATGAAACATTTTGGAAAGGTTGTATTTAAGATTTTAAAAATTAAACAAGATCCTCAGGTGACAGCTGTGAAAAATAGTTGAAATCATTTTTATCTTGGGTTTACACCTTGTTTCTGCTGAGCAACAGGTGTTTAACTGCACACAGGAACATGGATCAGGCTAAAAGGAAGGCAAAAGACCAAATCCATTTGAAACTTTATGGAGAACTGTGCTTAAATTTTTATGATAGTTCAATACAAGAGTCACTGAGTGATTAACAACTGCAAGGACATTTATTTTATCCAGCAGCTTCCTCAAGGTTGCAGACAGTCTCTCACTCTGAAAGCCAGAGGACTGTGCTGCAAAGTGAAATTCTGCAGAGCATTTGATTTATCACAGGCTTTGATAGGAAGAGGTGAATTAGTTTTACAGCAGCACCTTCTTCCAGGTTCCACAATATTTTTAAAGGTTTATATTGATGCACAGTTAAAAATCCTGGCAGCTGCACTGCAGCTGGTAAATTCCCAGTGTGTGAAATATCATCAATGCCTTTGGCATCCAGGTAAGAGGCACTTGGAAATTCAATGTATTTTCTGTTCTCCTGCTGCAAGAAAATGTTTTTTTTTAAAGAGAGGAATAGATAATATCTCACTTTTATCCTTTTTCTGTGTCTGCATTTTTCCCTTGTAAACTTGCTAGCAAAATGTTTCTGTAAGAACTGTTTGAAATGTGTGCTGTGAAAGAAAAATAGATGGGTTTTCCTTCAAAAAGAAACTTGCTGTACATCACCACAGCATCTGCAGGAGGGCCCTGTTGCAAATGTGTGCAGCACACTTTCTTCTTCTCTAAAAATGCTGTAGGACTGCAGAGCAATGGGGAATAAATCTGGCAGGGAGAGACAGAACAAAATTGGGTTTGTAGCTCATCTGAGTAATGATGCAGTACAGAAATCTTACCTTTAATATGTTGCTGACATTTCATGTTGGCTCATTTAAAAAGCCTCTTGGCTTCAGTGAGTTCTGTGTGCTGCTCTCCAGGTGCATCTTGTGCTGAAGAAGAGCCACAGAACATTTCAGCTTCAGTGAGGAGCTAAAAAACACTGATAAAAATAAAAAGCATTTGGTGTCTTGGGTAGACTCTGCAAGAACTGAAAGTGTAAATTAAACTTCAAAAAAACCCCAAAACAAAGATAAAATGTGTTTCCTGCCATCCTTGCATGGCATGAAAGGTGAGGGGAGTAGCAGGGAGGCAATTCTGAACTGATTCTGAAACTCAGCAGTTTCAGACTTCCATGTCATCCTTAATAGATGTCTTCATGCAAAAGTGAAAAAGGGAATTGTCTCCTCTGGCCTTTCAGGGGTTTTTTTGAGTACTAAATTCTGGCTCAAGAGCCAGCTGGCCCTGGAATCCACAGCCATAGAATCCACTTGGGATGGGGGGAGAGGGAACAGCACTGTCAAAGCAGTTTTTCTTGGAGCAGTTTCCAATGTTTCCTATCCCTTCTTTCCACCAAGTGGCAGTGTTCTCCTCAGTCTTCCTCAGTGCTCAGGGCTTGCAATATCTGTGGCAATTGGCAAGTGTAGTTGCTGTAAATCCAAAGTGACCTTGATTGTAACTTGCTGACACTTGCAGGTGACTTTGTTTTGGCCCAGCAGGGTGCTGTGGTTGTTTCANTGGAATAATTTCTTTGTTTAGAACAACTTAATGAGTAAATGGTCTTATGCTCTTAGAGGTCATGAAATGTGCCTCCAGATCTGCCCTTCTGAATGAAACATTTTGGAAAGGTTGTATTTAAGATTTTAAAAATTAAACAAGATCCTCAGGTGACAGCTGTGAAAAATAGTTGAAATCATTTTTATCTTGGGTTTACACCTTGTTTCTGCTGAGCAACAGGTGTTTAACTGCACACAGGAACATGGATCAGGCTAAAAGGAAGGCAAAAGACCAAATCCATTTGAAACTTTATGGAGAACTGTGCTTAAATTTTTATGATAGTTCAATACAAGAGTCACTGAGTGATTAACAACTGCAAGGACATTTATTTTATCCAGCAGCTTCCTCAAGGTTGCAGACAGTCTCTCACTCTGAAAGCCAGAGGACTGTGCTGCAAAGTGAAATTCTGCAGAGCATTTGATTTATCACAGGCTTTGATAGGAAGAGGTGAATTAGTTTTACAGCAGCACCTTCTTCCAGGTTCCACAATATTTTTAAAGGTTTATATTGATGCACAGTTAAAAATCCTGGCAGCTGCACTGCAGCTGGTAAATTCCCAGTGTGTGAAATATCATCAATGCCTTTGGCATCCAGGTAAGAGGCACTTGGAAATTCAATGTATTTTCTGTTCTCCTGCTGCAAGAAAATGTTTTTTTTTAAAGAGAGGAATAGATAATATCTCACTTTTATCCTTTTTCTGTGTCTGCATTTTTCCCTTGTAAACTTGCTAGCAAAATGTTTCTGTAAGAACTGTTTGAAATGTGTGCTGTGAAAGAAAAATAGATGGGTTTTCCTTCAAAAAGAAACTTGCTGTACATCACCACAGCATCTGCAGGAGGGCCCTGTTGCAAATGTGTGCAGCACACTTTCTTCTTCTCTAAAAATGCTGTAGGACTGCAGAGCAATGGGGAATAAATCTGGCAGGGAGAGACAGAACAAAATTGGGTTTGTAGCTCATCTGAGTAATGATGCAGTACAGAAATCTTACCTTTAATATGTTGCTGACATTTCATGTTGGCTCATTTAAAAAGCCTCTTGGCTTCAGTGAGTTCTGTGTGCTGCTCTCCAGGTGCATCTTGTGCTGAAGAAGAGCCACAGAACATTTCAGCTTCAGTGAGGAGCTAAAAAACACTGATAAAAATAAAAAGCATTTGGTGTCTTGGGTAGACTCTGCAAGAACTGAAAGTGTAAATTAAACTTCAAAAAAACCCCAAAACAAAGATAAAATGTGTTTCCTGCCATCCTTGCATGGCATGAAAGGTGAGGGGAGTAGCAGGGAGGCAATTCTGAACTGATTCTGAAACTCAGCAGTTTCAGACTTCCATGTCATCCTTAATAGATGTCTTCATGCAAAAGTGAAAAAGGGAATTGTCTCCTCTGGCCTTTCAGGGGTTTTTTTGAGTACTAAATTCTGGCTCAAGAGCCAGCTGGCCCTGGGGGAAGGGTGGCTGCCCCCCAGCTCCCTGCAGGGCCCCCAGTGCTGTGCTGGTCATGGAGCTGAGGCTGGATGGCATCCCCTGGCACAGCCATGGAATCCACTTGGGATGGGGGGAGAGGGAGCAGCACTGTCAAAGCAGTTTTTCTTGGAGCAGTTTCCAATGTTTCCTATCCCTTCTTTCCACCAAGTGGCAGTGTTCTCCTCAGTCTTCCTCAGTGCTCAGGGCTTGCAATATCTGTGGCAATTGGCAAGTGTAGTTGCTGTAAATCCAAAGTGACCTTGATTGTAACTTGCTGACACTTGCAGGTGACTTTGTTTTGGCCCAGCAGGGTGCTGTGGTTGTTTCATGGAGACATCAGAGACCAGGAAACATGTCTAAGTGGATATCCCAAGCCCTTTATATATGGCTGGGGATTTTCCAGGGTCTGAATCTGATGGTGCACCGAAGGCAAATCCTTTAAAATGCGTGAATAAGAAAAAATATCACCATTCATCTGTTCCTTACAGTAATTTCAAGCCCTGAATATATTTTCATCTTTTTTGTGTGTGTGTGTTTTGCCTCTTTGTACATATAATCTCCAAGTAGTTCATTCACAATATCTTGAACAGTAGACCAGGACACCTGAGCCAGGTTGTGTGGAAGGAGTCTCCCTGTTCCTGGTGCATCCTGTGATTTGGCCTCATCCTGCACTTGGGTAGTACCAGACACAAAACCTCCACAAGGTCCTGCTGATGTCAGTTGGGGGTATAGACTGAGGAGACAAAGTGGGGAATGAGGTAAAAACTGATTGTTAAAGTGATGATAGCTTCACTGGGGAGATATTTTTACCCCTTCTGTGGTGGTCTCAGGTTTTCATCTTCATTCCAGGACATTTGCCCCCTTGGTGCTGGTGAAGGTGCACCTATCTGTCTGTGCAGCCCCTGTTCCTCACCAGAGGGGAAGCCAATAAAAAGGGCTGCAGCTTTCCTGTGGGTTTTTTGGGGTTCTTTTTGCCAAGGAGAAAGTCACAATGAGCTTTTCGAGTTCCAACATTATGTCAAACTGCTGTTTTCTGTCTGCTCTTGGTGAGATGGTGAAGAATTTTCTATACACCTGTTTGGGTGAAAGTGTGTGCCAGGAATAGGATCGTATTTTCAGATGACTGACTTAAATATTCTTCCAGAGCAGACTTCTTGCTGTTACTGAGCTGCTGTCTCTTACTCCCAACACTGTGCTTACAGCAAAAAGCAGACTCCTCCTCTTTAAGCAGCAAATTCAGGTACATTGCATCCTGTAACTGCATTTTGAAGTGCTGCAGGCACTCCTGGAAAACTGGAGATTCAAATGTAGGTAGAACTATTGCTCTTTCAAATTTCATTCTGGATGGATGTGCTCAGGCTCTGGGACAGGACATGTTTGTTAATGACCAAGATCCCTTTAGAGCTCCCTGCTTTTACTTGAGCAGTCACCAATTGTAAACAAGCATCTGTCTTAAAAGCACTTTAGAAACAAAGCCTTCTGCTTAGAAGAGAAAAAAACCTGTCAAGAGAAGCTATTGGCAAAGGCATGGTGTTCAAAAGATGGAGTCCCACAGCCTGAATGAGTTTTGTGTCTTTTTTTTTTCAGATGGTGAAGCCATAGGTACAAAACAAAGGACATTGTGGAATTTGGGCTGAATTTTGATGTTCTGCTGGCAGTGTTGGTTTGGAATGGGGAGGGTTAACAGGGAGTGCAGGTTGCTTGGGCTCTGGCCAGCAGCTGACTCTGGTTACAGCCTTGATGCAGTAACAAGATACCAGCCTTCAGAGCTCACTAAATGGACCAGCCCTGCAGGAAGAAGCAAAATGAACCTTAAACAAAACACTGACTTTGTGCTGCAAGCCTCACCTGAGGGGTTCTGTGCTTAATATTGTGGGGCTGGATGAATAACAGGTTGCAAGTGTTGATCCAGGCCAGAGCCCAGCCCTGCAGCTTTGGCTCCCTGGAGCTTTCACAGAAGGAAATCATTAACTCTTGAGCTTTGATTGTGGTATCAGGACCAGGGAGTGCGGGAAGGCTCAGAAATTTGCCACTCCCTTGGCAAGTGAGTGCCTGACACATGGTGGCAGTTTTTCCAAGCAGGTGGCTACTTTGATGTTTTCCTTTTCTGGTTCTGTTTTAAGGGTCCCCTCTGCATCCCTGAGCTGTTGCATGGACAGGCAGCCAAACTGGGATCTGGCAGAAGGCTGTCAGATTTTCTGAGCGTGTCTAAGTACCATGTCTTGATAATCATCAGCTATTATGCTTTTAGCTTTTGTAGATGCAGCATACCTATAAAGTAATTTTACTGTGTTATGATGCATAGGTGTGTACTAATACTTAAAGGCTTTTGACTGCAGTGGGTTTTTTTTATCTTTCCTGCCCATTAACCTGTTTGTTTAAATACCAGCATTATCTTGATTTAAAGTAAAAGCAGTAAGTGCTAAGAACCAGTAAATGGGTGTGTGTGCAGTAACCCAGTCCCTGAAATTAACTCTTATTTTGATAAAGTGTATAAATTTTTCTGAATTCAACACTTATTCACCAAGCCAGATTCTCAAAAACTGCTTGAACCTGCTCATTAACTTTCATCTCAAGCATAATTATTTTTGCTCCAAAGAAGGGGAAAAGTATGTTTGGGGAAAGTTGTATCATTAAAATGGCCTTTATTATGAATGGCTCTGAGCAAACCTTTTTGTACACAGTTCCAAAGCATAAACTGTGCAGGTTCCAGGGCTGGGGTCAAGGTTAGATCTCCAGTGATTTGTTTCCTCACTCATTCCTTTGCCTGAAGATGCCAGTGATGACACTGCAGACTCAGATTCATCTTTTTCTATATTTTATCTTCCTTTTAATACAATTGTATAAAATGTGCTTCCAACTCCACATATTTTCCCCTCGTTTTAGGTTTGACACAGGGTTTTTCAGAGCTCTGTGGAGAGAACCAGAGAGCTTGGCAGTTCAGCAGAGAGTCTTTAGGGGGGTTAGAGGTAACTCAGCTGCAGATGCTGTTCTCTGCACTGAGTGCCAGACAAGAAACCGACTGATACCTGGTTCCCATTTTTAACTAGATAAACTTTAGTTATTGCCAGAGAATACCAGGGGCAGTTAAAGTTGTTTTGCATGCAGGAAAAAAAACAGCATTTGGCATCTTGGATTCTTTCCCCCCTTGCCACACGTCCTCCTGTCTCCAGCTCTGTCTGAAGGAGACAGATCCCAGCATTGTTGGTTTCTGAAGCTGGGGTTCCTCATGGAGAGCTGCTGGCTTCCAGCCAGCCCTGGAGCTGTTTGGGAGATGAGACATGTCCATGGACATGCTTGTTCCTTCCTCCCTGCAGGGCATACATGTTGTGGCAGAGTCTTCCCTCCCTGCTGTACTGAATACCAGGGATTATTGACACAGGTGTGGCTTGCCTTTTTTCAGAGGAAGAGCCAGGCTTTTTTTTTTTTTTTTCTGTTTGTCTTTAAACTTGAAGAAAAGTCCTTTCTGTAGCTGCTTCCCTTGGCATATTTCAGCTGATAAAGGTCTGAGTTCTTCAAGTCCAGTTCTGTAGCTGCAATTATTGCTGTGTGCTGGGCTGGCCTGGGCTGCTCTGACTGTGCCTGTGGGTGTGTGTCAGAGTGAGAGCCTGAGCAGTCAGCACAGATGGAGGATTGCCTCAAATACCAACAAATATCTCAAAATAGCTTCTTCCAGCTGCCCTGGTCTGGGCACAGAAGGAGCAAAATCTGTACAAAGTCCCTGGGATCCATTTATGGAGGAGTGCATAACCCAGTGAGGATAACTCTCATGCCTTGCCTCTGCTCCAAACCTTGAAGAATTCTTAGTGCTGTGTGCTAAGGAAGACAGCTTGTGTGAGAAGTTGATTTTGTCAGCTCTCCTGAGCCTTCCCTTTGCTGCTGTGAGGATTCAGATTTTTCCCAGCCCAGCTTCACCTTGATTCTGCAGTGTAACAAGCTGTAAAAAAGGAAATCATCCAAGTAGCTTGAGACCCCCAGCCCTGTCACGTGGTGCTGAGGCTTCACCTCTGAAGTCCTGTCTCCCTGTAGGAAGCAAAAGTGACTTGAAAGCAGAATTTGTGGACTCTGCGGAGTCTNTTCTCTTGGTATCCAGATCATGGTCCCTACGGGCTTTTCCAAGTTAAATTTCTTACCCTGTCCTGGGCACTTTGCCTGGAGTTATGTATCAGAGCTGGCAAACAGGATATGGCTGTAGGAAATGTGCTTGTTTCAAGCTTTCTCTTGGGATTCTCCTCTCTCACAACACAAGAAAAAAATGGGAGGAGGAGAAATAAAAGCAATGTACTCCTGTTCCCTTGATTTCTCATTCCCAGACTCCTAAATGCACTTGTCATGCTGCCTTCAGCCTGGTTGCACACCAGCATCAGGGAGACCTGGTGCCCAGGAAATGAAGCAGTTGTTGTCATGCACTTTTAATATTAAATGAGAAGTTTCTGGTGTTCTCTTCACACCAGCACTTCTGATCTTTGTAGAAAAAGCAAGAACATAATTGCTAACATGTTCCTTTAAAAATGAAAAGGGAGAGAAAGAAAGGAAGAGAAACAAGCACATGATCCAGGGTTTGGAGTTGTCTTTCTCTTGCTGCCTGCCTGTAGACATTCCACCTGTTTGCTTTGGCAAAGCCACCTTCACTGTTGGCTTAGCACAGAGTGTTAGAAGAGTTGTCTAAGTTATATTTTCTTTCCATTTCACTCAGCCAAGTGAGACTGTTGATATGCTGGGGCATATTCTCAATTGTAGAGAGGAGGAAAAATTACAAAAACTTACTGTTAGCACTTGCTCAGATGAGAGGAATCCACTGTAACTGCTATTGCAGCAGTGGGTCCCCTGGCTACTGGTGGAAGGACTGTACTGAAAAATTCCCTGCAATAATATTTCAGAGTAGTCCACTGCTTGACAACAGTGTGAGTGGTCTTATACATTTTGTGTGTGGCAGTTTAAATTGGTGTTAAATTACTTCATGTGCAAGCAATCAGGTGAAGTAGTTGGGAAAGAGAAGAAATTCTGCAACATAGCAGCATTCTCTGAAAAAAAAGAAAATGTCAGGTCCTGTGGAAGCTTCTGAGCTGGTGGTTTTTAGTTCTAAGTCAGTGAAAAATGAAGCTGCAGATCTGGGAAGGCAATTGAGTGATGCCAAATCTGGCATCAACTTCCCCACTTCTTACAATTTTCATCTTAGTTAAAGCATCATTTTGTGTCTTTTCTGCCTTCCTGCTGCAGTTTGAAGTGCACCTGCACTGACATATGCAGCTCCTGCCATG
>VYZS01096335.1:43490-81680 GCA_013400695.1 Neodrepanis coruscans | reverse complement strand
GAAGTTATGTCTCTCCTAGTAAAACAATGCTTCCTGCTAGCCTAGTAGTTGTAACCTTTAAATCCCAATCTCTAGGTCAAAGGAATGAGCAGAAAATTGTAGCAAATTGTCGGGCAGCACAACTGAATGAATAAGACAACAGTAATCTGATGATAAGGGGGTAAAAATTTGATAAGCCTTTCTGAAGCAGATGTTTCTTCAACAATTCCCCATTACACTGGTAAAATAGTTAACATAATCTTGAACCTGGCAAGAAACTTTAAACAAGTCAATTGGACATTTCCTGCAGAGAAAGTTATAAAATATTTCTGGCTGAACTGAGGAATAAACTTTTATCAAATACTGCTTGACTTAATAAATTTTACATTGATTTAAGAAAATTAGTCTTAACTGGGCAGGAAGCCAGTCTAGCAGCATACATTACTGAAAGTAACTTTCTATAATTGTTCAATTACAAAAAATGCTAAGAACAAACATAACTTCAAATCCAGGTTAAATACCAAAATCCCTTGAAGCCTATTGCAAGCACCAGCACATTAGATCAGCTACATCGTAAAGAGAGTGAAAGACACTGTGTACCAGCTTCCTGTAGCAGGAACACTCAGAACACCCATTTTAAAATAATGGCCCAAAGGAGCTTCTCCAACTTATTCATGAATCACTTATGAGAAAGGATGTGAGAGTTATTGGAAATAACTTCCAGTAGCATCAGTGTGGGAAGAGTGCAGTAAGCAAAATCCACAGGGTGAGGGTAAATCTGAGCCTGCCTTGTTAGACCTTCCTGACATGAAATCCTATCCTGGAGAGTAGGGGCAGGGGGGTGCTGGCAGCAGTGCAGAAGGAACAGGTGCCCCTCACTGCATCTTGCCTAGCCCAGGGCAGGCTGGAATACATGAGTTGAGAACACCATGACATGGTGTCTGAGTGGACCACAGAGCAGGTGTTGGGAGGAGATTCACCATTCCCCTCTGTCAGGTTTTACTTTGCCAAGGGCCATGGGCTCTCAGAAGTCCCACCACCAATGCAAAGAGTGATCTTTATGCAGAGTGCCCAGCTCTGGAAGCAGGAGTTCCATCTTTGGCTGCACGTGTCCCTTTCAGGCCATGCTGTGTGCTCACAAAACCCTATAACTTCTCCTAATACCACCCTATGCCCCCCACTCCCCCTCCCACCCAATGCTAGTAGGAAAGATGCCTATTCCTTTCTTTTGGGGAGTTTATTTTGGTTTGAGGAGGGGTTTTTTTGTGTGTATAGACATATATATATATATATATGTGTATGTTTATACACATTCTTCAATGTTATATATATATGCAGTGTTTGCACATAGACAAATACTTCAAAACTAGAAGCAAACACTTCACAGCTAGAGTTCTCTGCCTTCAAATGCCAAGGTCTCCCTAGTGATCCAAAATATTCACACATCTGCTGCAATTTCTTTGGAGAGAAACTTCTTTCACCCTTGAGGAAATTTATTAAAACACTGAGACTTTTCATTTAGGGCACGTTCTAATTAAACTACCAATCTTTAAAGCTTCTGCCTTATAAGACTTATTGTTCTTTGCACAAGATAAGAAGGCAGTCACAATTCATTGTCTTTAGTGAGACACATATTCATTGAAAAAATATATTTAATAGCTTGCACTTCCATGCCCTTGAAGTTAGAAATGCTTCTATAGTTTAATATAGGGAAATAACCAGCTTTTGCTGTTTTAGATGCAGACCCTCAACATATCCCAATGCCCATGGTCTGTTTTAAAAATATAACAATTATTTGAGATTTTAATTATATTGTTGCAGAATCAGTGAAAGTTCTTGAGTTCCATAAAATGAGCCATTACCTCACATCTGATATTTCCATATTGCCATTTATGAGAAACTGATTATTACCAATAGGACAAAATCTAAGCTGCACCATATACTATTTTCCAAATAGAACACAGAAGGAAAAGGAGAATTTTAATGGCAAAAGTATTACAGTAAAGCATCTAACTCATACGCAAGGAGTGACACAGACAGGCTGAAATGAGGTGAAGCCTAAGTTCCCTATTTCTTCTCCACTGAGTCCTCTTTAACAAGAGTGCAGAGAGAGATGGTGAACCCCTATGAGATAAATTCCCCAAGAGAAGTGATCTCAGAGTTGACATTATTACAAGCATCCTTGCGTGCCCTGATGTGTTTGTTATCTTCATTGATGAACCACTGCAGGTCTCACATTGCCATGGCTTTTATGCTCTTCTACAGCTTTCTTGGACCACTGTTTAACACCACTATGGACATGATAAATGTTCTACTTGGAAATCTGTCAGCTCTCTGTTATTGATATCTTGGGCAGGATTAATTTCCTTTAGCTTTAGACGTGCACATTGCAGACTTCTATATCCAAGTTAGTCTTCCTAGGCTCCCTTTATAATCACTGGGGAGAAATAAGCACCTCCTGGCATAATTCATCTGACTCAATTGAAACAGCTACATCAGGATGAGAATAACTGTGCTCTAGAGACAACTGCTTCTCTGCATAGAGTGGCAATTAAGGATTAGATAGCTGCATTCAGTCAATTAAATTCCACCACTTGTGTTTTAAAACGTTATTTTCGCCCAATGCTCCCAAAGCAGAGTATGACACATGGGTAGTGAAATCTTACACAGTCATAAGGGAAACCTATACACAATAACATGCTAGAGAGTTTGCCCTCTGAAGAGCTGCTCTTCTTTTGAGAGTACAGACTCCATTTCCCAGCAGAAGGAAATCGTCGGTTTGTTCTAATTAATGTGGCTGAACATGTGTACTAAAATGGACTTCCTCCATTTTTCGCCCTTATGTTCAATAATTTGACAGAATACTTCATGCTCTTAGGTGCCTATTTCCATCAAAAACACTCTCTAAACAGCACTTGTAGCTAATTGATTTGTCTTAATTTACTTCCAGCTTGCTTTCCAATGATCCAGAGTGGTATTTTTTTTTTAATTTTGAACACAGCAGAAGGCCCTCCTGTGAGAAAAGCTTCTCTGAGCTTCCCCATGGAGCTTTCAAGTTACAGTTTGCAGATGAAGAAGCAATGAGAAGACAAACACCACCTCCAGCCATGCTAGAGGTGCACAAGGCAGATGTCACTCCTACCCACCACCTCCTGAGTGATTCAGGTTTAATCCTTTTGACCTGTACAGACAAGGAGACAGGGTGCCAGCTGAAGTTTGCCCCTTTGTTATTTATAATATGGGTGGATGATAGGGCCATTTCTCTCCAGATTTTAAATGGAAGTTTCCCAGAGAAAATAAGATTTGGAGAGAAATACTACAAAAATTCATGGATACATCCTTGAGCTATATCTGTGTAAGAGATCTTCAACCTGTACCTCTGCATTGTCTACAAAAGAACCTCCTTCTGTCTTATCCTGAAACACATCAAGGAGTATTTAGTCAAAGAATTTTTCCACTGGCTTAACTTGGAGAGAAGTTTAAGTTATTTATACTCTGTTTTCTTGTTCACTAGCAACTAAGTATTGCAGCCTCATACAAGTCATGATAAATCTTGTTCTTAGAAGTTTAAGGCACTATACTTAGGTGGCATTTCCTGGAAGGAGACACCTTTTGGCAGGATGATTGTAATGGATCAATTCACCCTGAACATCCATCAAAGCTCCCAAGCACTGATTCTTTAGGAGAGCAGGCATTTCCTAACTGATGGCTCAGAAGCAAAGTGATTACATCCAAACTTTTTCTTGCATCTTTGAAAACATCCAAAGTTTCCCACCTGGGTGAAATTATAATTGTTTTGAGATAAAAAAACACATTATAAATGCAAAGTACCACTGAAAACAGTATGTCATTCTTAATGGTATTGTCTCAAATAATCTTTCAGCATCCTAGATGCCCACTGCATTTTCACAGTTCTCCAGGCTCAATAAATCACCCAGTGTTTTCAGTATTCTCCCTTACACTCATAAGGCCCACACTGTACTTTCTCCATCAAAAGAAGTCTTTGATAAGTTTAGGCAAGAGCTAACAAAGTCATCTGTAACCTTTTGGTGCACTTAGGCCGGATTTCTACGTTATGGGTCCGAAGCACTGGACCTGAAGAGCAAATCTCCTACCCAGCATGAGGAATGATTTGTTGCTGGGTTTTCTGTGGCAGAACTACTGGACAGTGCTCATTGCTCAGTCTGCACTTGCAGACTGTAAAAAGTTGCAGGGGAACTCAACCAACTCACTGCTACCATTTGATATGGATTGAGAAGGACAGACAAATAGGAGCATTTGGTCAAATTGCACAGAAAGATATTCTAAAAGCTGTATTGAACAGGGGACTCGGCTTGACTTTTCCTCCAGACAAAAATACTTATTCTACCACTCCTGGGGCATTAAGTCATCCATTTTGTACATTGCTCTGCAGCTAATGCAAAAGGCAAAAATGTGTCTTTAATTTCACTATTGTATATATTTCTGTTATAGGAGGAAGGAAATGGGGGACCAGGAAATATTCAACTTCTCTCCCTAATCAGACACTCTGTTGCTAATATTATCAAATATCTGAAAGGTTAATAAAAAAGGGAAAAAAAACCAACCACTTTAAGTGTCACATATTGTTGGCAATCCAGATGTCCAAACATATAAAGAATGGATAATTAAAATTATACGTATGTGAATTTTCCATTGCCATGCATTATTACTATCATAATTTTATGCACTGGAAAAAGGGCTACATCTCTGTTATAGAGAAGGTTTATTTCATTAACTCCATATCTACAGATAGGAAAATTGCAGCAATGCCTAAAGGAATAGGGTTAGGGTTAGGGTTTTAGCCTTAGGTTTAAGCCTAAGAATTGAAAATACAATTGAACAGATAAATACAGTCCCTGACACTGTGTGCAATATAGTAGGACTAGGGAAATACTATTAAACAATACTTAATTCTATTGAATCAGTACAATTTTAGATATTTGAAAATAACTTATTTCCTAAGATTGAGACTAATTTGATTTAAATATTTAAGCAAGATGAAATCATCTTTAAAGATATGAAGGAAGTCACCTAGATGTTGAAATAAATTGTTACTTGAGGTTCTTTGTCCTGTTTCGTGGAGAATAGGAGATCTTTGTGAGCTTTTATCTGGTCATAAACAAAGGAAAAGCAAGTAGTTGAATCTATGCCTTTTGTCTTAAGCTAATAAATATAGTCAGTTTTGGTTGTTGTCTTCTGAAACAACTCTCCTGTATATGACTATAACATTAGCACTAAAAGCATCTTTATAGACAAATAAAACATAATGTCTAGCCACATAAAACTAGGTTCAGAAGAAGGCATGTGGATTCCTCACCCCTTACCAACTAAAGTGTTGATACTCTAGAATCAGTAGCATACATATAGGAATAAAAATATCCTGATTGAACAGGACAGGATTTGATCAAATGGCAGTAGAGTCTTAAGTGAAAAGCAAAGGCTTGAAACAGCAAGAGTTGCTCAGCTGACATTTTTATTATAGGCAGAAGAAAGTTCCTGTGCTCATCAGACTCTTGTTTTGATAGATAAATGATCCAAATAGGGCTCTCCCAGAGGCCCCAAGCAACATTTGTGCCATTCTTTTTAGACTACCTGCTCTGGGACCACACAGATAAATACTTAATAACACAGTTTATGAAAGCTTTTCAAAATCAGTTGCCTATCCTCTGACACACCTTTTGCTGGTTTTACATAACTGCTTTTAAAGTGCAAGTGCAATATTCGTCATCTATGGCAAACTGAAAATATTAAAAAGACCTATTCCCATATATAAGCCATTACACTCTATAACACCAGTTATCTTAGCAACCTGCAATGCAGCCAACACATGCAGATGAAGAAACCAGAAGAAATAACTGCTGTTATTATTATTGTTCTTATGAGATGAAAGTGCTACGTGCAGCTGCAGTCAAAAATCCAAATACTCCCTTCAGTTTCAGACTGGAAAATAACTTTGTCATGTCACAGAGTCAAGAAAATTAAGATCCCCCTGCTACCAGTTTCCTAAACGGATATCTCTTCTCAGCAATTATACTGCAGACTTTTGTTAGCACAATACTGTCAGTGACGCAGCCCAGCTTCCTTTTCAGGCACACTTCTCACCCACACAAAAACTCAAGAAAGCATATTTGCAGCAGTTGAATAAAAGGTCACAAGTACCTACCTCTTCTCTACTTTTACATGTGAGCAAAAGAAGAGCTGCCAAGACACCACCTTCTGATTTGAAGAGTGGTCAATATCCTCCTCTGGATATTCTGTAACAACTATCACAGCAGTAAAAGATCTTAATTACATTAGGATGAAGGGAAAAAAAAGGCATTATTAATTAACAATCAAACAGTTCTTATCTGAAGATCTATTAAGGCTTACAGGCCTTGATCTGGCAAACATTCAGCCAGACATGGAAAAATATGTATGATACTGTCAGTGGCTCAGGGTAAGAAGCCTTAGCTGGAGTACATTTATTTTTCTAGCTGTAAGGAAATTTCTGGGGGAAAAGGACTGATAAATAATTGCCTTGTGTTTAAAGCATATGATGCATCTGATGAACAAACCCCCTTTTCATTGCATTTCATTATCCAAACAAGAGGGGATGAGAGAAGAAATAAGGATCTACTGTCTCCCCACACATGGTGCAGTTCCATGAAGCTTCAGTTATTCACTGCAATTTTGCTTCAGACTCAAACTTCTAATAATCACTTTTCTTTAAAGTTACCTCAGGCAACATGCAAGCATTTGAATGTGCTAACGTCTCTAAATACTCAGCATTGTTATTCTAGAGTTGTCCTCCACATGACTTTCTGGAGGTCACTACTGGCACTCCACGCCACAGCATCTGAGCAACCTTTGCTGAAATTAAATGGCTTAGACCAAAGGAAGAACTAGAAGCCATAACAGACTGTTTGGACTAGATACTTCCTAGCCTAAGTGCATTTTTACACCTTACTTCAATCCTTCAACTCTCGGACTATTCACACAGCCGATAGTTTTCAATGTATTGGAATGTCCATTTTACACATAGGAGCCCTTCAGTCATTCGTTCACCCCAGATCATCTAGTGCATTGTGAGGCACGATATTGCAGCAGTCACAAAGGAGCAGAAGGGACTTCGCCACCCTGCTGGGCACCAGTTGATGGGCACCGCAGGGTGTGCGGGATCCTGAGAATGCAGGGTGAATGCCAAGGTGGCAAAGAGGTGTCCTGGTGCAGAAGAGAGAATTTAGTTCAGGGAGGCATGAAGGTGCAATCACATTGGCTTGATTTGTATTGCCCTGCTCCAGCATCCTACAGGGACCTTCCCAAAATAGTTTTGGCAAAAATACCAACTTCTCCTAACTGAACATTTAAAACAGATTCATCTGTTTCATAAGCCTGAAGAGGCACACTTTGACACAGTTCTTTAAATCAGGAAGGGGCAAACCAGCAAAAAGAGCAGCTGAGTCCACTGTGTTGGGCAGAGGCAGCTGCTTATCCAGCAGCTCTTCCATCATTCTTGCTGGATGTTGCTCTAGAAGCAGCATCCACACAAAGAACATAATTCCTTTTTGCCATCCAACTTCAACACAGCTCACTACAGGAAAAGTAATTATCTGTTAATCATCACAGAAGTCAGAAGCCAACATAAAAGCAGCAGTTATAAAAAAAAAATAAAGATCAACCTCACAACAACAGACCATGTCAGGTACCCATTTATCTAAATTAAAATCTTTATCCATTTCAACATAATAAGGAACATAAACCTACTGATCCCATTAAATACAGCTGAAAAACATCTGACAGTAATGCTTTTCATCATAACAAAAGGTTAATCTAATGATCCTGCACCATACTTGATGGTTATAGGAAGCAGTGAAATTTATTTTGGGAGGGTTGGTTTGTTGTGGTGGGGTTCTTATTATTTTCTGTTTAGTTTGGGGTTTTTGTCTGGATTGGAGCTTTTTTGCTTCTCTCTTCAGTATTCTTCTGCACTTTCTACATTTTATCTCCAGATGAGATATGCGAAAAATTCATGGTATTTAAAGGTCTGCAGCAATTTTTCCACTACTAGCTGAAAATAATAGGGAAACAAGGACTTCAGTATATTTGAGCATTTTCCCTCCTACAGCACTACCTCAAATCACAAGTATCTTGAAAGCTCCTATGCTGTTTTTTAGAGTGGTTTTTTTTTTAAACTATTACTATTATTAAAATTTGGATTCAGATTAGTTGATGAATAACTGGTTATGGCTTTGAGTGCAGTGCTACATGCTTGCTTCCCAAAGTCAAAAACATACAAACAGAGAGAGCTTCCAAGATAATAGATTTAATGTCTTCAGATGGTGGCAACCACATTCATTTTATCTGTTCCAACAGCTAGTGGTTTGGCTATTTCTCTTCAGGCTTGCTAGTCTTACTTGAACTGTAGATACTCAGGTCAACTGATTAGAGAGAGCATCCTCTTAATGTACGTGTATATAACTACCTGTCTCTTTTTAAGAAAGCCTCTAAATCTTGGGGATATTAGGGGGAATCTTTGATATATATGACCTAGTTACATCCTAAATATTGTGAATCAAGAAACAAAGAGCTAAAAGAATCACAGAATATAATGACATCATTTAGTGGCTAAAAATGAAACACATGAAATGAGAAAAGAGATCCCAAGGGATTATACAGATGTAGGGACTTGCCTGACTTTGTTTATTGCTCTTTTCCAGAAGAGTTAACATTATAACATTCTTCAGCTTCAAAGAGTAAAGATGCATTTTGAACACTAAGGAAATAAAATTTTCAATAATGACTTCTTAAAATAGAAAATACAAAAATGATGGGAAAAAATATAATGCAATATGTACCTATGTACACAAGGGCATACAATGTGAGACTCTAAACTACAGTTCTCATTACTTGTCAACAGTACATCCATGTTAATATGCTAAAAGGCTTTTTCCATAAATTTCATCAGTTTCAAGTGTTAAAATTGAAAAGACGTTTTAGCGGACAGCTTTGGAAAAGACCAAATTATAACTTCAATCTCCTGGTAGAAAAATTAATTTTTCTTACTATAATGCACAGGGAAAACCTCCAGCTTACCAATGTGACAGTTGGCCTGTAAGAAATCGAGAGAAAGAAATTCACCATTTCCAATAGTGCTAAGCACAATGTTGTTCCCATACATAACAAACAAGCCAGATCATACAGAAGCAATGGCTTGCCTTTGATTTTTCCAGGCCTCTTCCAGTCTCTGAAGATCTTAATGGTTAAAGTAGTTTAATCATTTGCCTCTGTCCTTTGCTCTTGCTTTTTACCATGTTATTATGTGAAAGCACATCTTATAATCTTTATCTCTCTCAGAAACTACAGGGACCGTAGAAAGCCCCAAGTGCTGAGAATACACTGGAGCTTTTCTGAACTTTCCAAAAGCAGTTCAGAGTACTGATCTAATTTCTGCAGATTTGGGCAATTAGATACAGTCTCTTTAATGCTTGTCTTCACTATCGCATTAATATTACTTGTTATCATGTGCATGTACTGTCAAATAGCTTTTTTAAAACAGTCATTATGAAATATATTGAAATATATTGCAAGTATGCACCAAGATTACAGAGAAATATTCTTACCATATAAAAAGAAAAATTTCATTTTCTCAGCATAAAACTTAGAAGAAATCAGTTGCTAAAATTATTTCCTCTTTATGTTAGTATTATAATCTAAATCTAAAAGTTAGCTTTGCTCTACTCTCTTTTGAAACTCCATATGATTTTCTTACTCAGGAAACTAAGAGCTGAAGTGCTGCCATACCTAAGCTTCTCTACAGTGGTGAAGGCCTTCATAATCACAAATTTATATTTTAAAAGATCTTAGAAAGACAACATAAATATATTCTCAAAGGGGAAAAAATCAGCGATAGTAAAAACCTTTGAAATTTTGCTTGGAAATAGTTCCTTAGACTTATTGTTCAAGATGCTTTAGCTGTTTTATCAATGAAGTTTGTACTACATTCCTGGGACAACTATAAGGTTGTTTTTATAATTAATTCTGAATCATCTGTTTAAATTTTAAGAAGCCATTCCCAGTCATCTATGCTGTGTGTCAAGTGTCACAACTACATCAGAATTATGCAAAAGAAAAAAATTGTGTGTGACAGCCTGTTATTTTCCTATCAGGAATGAAAATGAGTTAATAAAGCTTAAGACCTAATTTAGTAATCACAGTATCTGCAAAAGGAGAATTGACAGATCAAGGAAGCTTCCTAAGGAAGGTAAATCCTTGTTTCTGTATTTGGACACTTTTTACACTATTCTGCTGCTATGAGCTTTCAAGAAAGTTTTGTACCCCTAAAAATATATCCAAGGTTAAATGTTTCCAGGAATTATTCAGCAAACTGTGATACCAGCTAACCACAGAGACAGCCATTCTCTGCCAAAATGAGATCCCCGAGATCTTGAGAGATTTTGTTGGGCTCCCCATCATGACTGCACACGAGTCATTCCCACACCAGCTGCCAGCCTGGGCTGGTGGCAGCTGCTCTTGCTGCCCTTCCTGTTCATCCTCACTGCAGCAGACACACACTGATCCAAGAAAACATGCCAGAAAACTCTGAAATCCCATACACTTACTTCCACCACATTGCATGGATTTGCTCTTTGGTGATCTGTGTTCTTCAGAGAAATTGCTGTATTTGTATATCTTCAACACAATTCAGCAGGAGTGTGGGATCTAAACACATGCAAGTACAGTACAGGGGATACTCCAGCACCCCTCTTTCTCAGACATTCCACTTCCTCAAGTTCTTCTCGCTTTTCCACCTGATGTGCTCTCCCCTCTCTCTCCTCATCACACACTTGATTTCATGCAGGCTTTCCTGGGACTTATTCTTCTGAATACTCCTACTTTTAAAGGAGATCATGTTGTGATGCAGTAAGAAACTGAAGTAGAGAGAAAGGCATGCTCAAGAGCTGCGGAGTAGTTTGAAGCTGTGAAAAGGATGAAAGCAAAAGCCCAATCCATACTGGAGAAGTTTTGCCAGCATAGCTGCATCCCAGATCTCAAGACACAGATGGTTTATACGGGCCTGGAACAAAATGGGGGTTTTGCCACTAGAACTTAAGCCAGTTCACTGAGTGAACATAACTCGTTTGGCTAAAATATTCAGATGTGTCAATGCTAGGATTTAAATTCCTAAAAATAATAAAAATCAATCAAACAAACGAAAATAACAAGAACTCCACACAACTGGAAAAGCATATGAAAGTAGCAAATGAGGACCTCCTAGATATCCTAAGGTGCTCATGGAGAGTCCACATTAGTTCTCTGCCTCCATGCAGGAGAAAACACATAGAGTAATAGCTCTATGGACTGTATTACCAGCACTGTGGTACTCCATGCATAGTACAGCAAAAATCATTTTAGTACAAACCTAAATTTGAAGGCACAATTTCTGAATTTTGGAAAGACAGCCCCCAGTCTAAGGGTACACAGTGAATAAATCAGTCTTAGTAGAAATAACCATCTACTGGAGCCACAGTAGAAACCTGGGGGTTCACAGTTTGATGGCATTTCAGACGGGACAGGAGCTGTTGTGTCTTTCTCCAGGGCATGTCCTACTCCCTGCAGTGGTGACAGCCCTCAGCACAAAGCAGACCCTAGTTCCCTTTGCCACACAGGTAAACTGCAGGACCTTGCACTCGTCCTTGCCCTTCCCCTTCCCACACCCTTTATAGAGTCTCTCCCTAGAGCCACCATTGTTCAATGGTGGAAGTCGTCAAGACAAAACAGCCTGATGCTCTCTGACAGAAAAGTATCGTCTGGAGGGGGAAAAAAAGTATTCATCCACAACAAAATCTTCTCACAAGGATGCATCACTTTGAGAAAGCTTTCCACAAATTGTTCCTGCTTTTCTGGCAGTGCATATATCCTTTCCTATCTGTCTTTCCCAAGGAGACTGGAAAAAAACATTTTGAGATCTACTTCCTCTAAAAAGTTGATGCTCTTAATGTTCCTCTCACTTTAAACCCATCAACTTTAAGGACTGTTTTGTTTATTTTGCTTAAAGTACTTCTTGGCCAGGGCTATATTCACATGATTCAGGGGAAATAGCCTGAACTTGGTGAATTTGGCCTCAGTTAATCCTGATAATGAAAATTTTAGAGAACTGCTGTTTAGTGCAAACCCAGTGCAGATGTTACCATCTTAGGGTTATCCCATTGTATAGAGATGACAAGATCAAGAGAAAGGTTTCTAGTCTACAAGATGATCAGATGAGGCTAAGAATAAAGACAAATGACACAGTAAAAAGAATACAGAGAGACACTGGGAAGTATACAGTAAGATAAATACTATCTAAAAAAAGCATCAGTCTCCAAAAACTAGGCAGACATGAGATTGAAGATATGTGAATTTTGCCATGTCTCCAAATTGTAAATGATCAGCTACAGACTTGTACTGTTCTTGTGTCACACAGAACCTGTCACACAGAACCCTTGATGCAGAGAAGGAGCAGTGACACGTCACCTTCACTCTTCCAACAAATTCTCCTGAGGCCAGTTGTCCCTTAAAGTTCTCCCGGTAAGCACACAACAAAAAAAAACCACATCCTACTGTTGGACCAGATGACAGTTTGAAAATTATGTTTTCTTTTATTGTAGCTTGAAATAGAGATTTTTTTTCCATGCACATATTTGAAAATATTGATTGTTTTGTTACTGAAGTTGACCTCCTCCTTGTAAAAGAGTTTCAGAGGTAGGAGTATCAGTGAAGAAGGTTTGTGACTTACAGCTGCACACACGTGTTTTTAGAGGGCTGGCAGAGAACACATGCCTCAAAGTGTAAGGATGAGAGGGAATTAGGAGAAACAAGGCTGCATTTTATGACTGTTCAAAGGATGTAAAGCTGCCTCTCAACCTTCTTGCTCCAGCACTGCCCTGTGGTTCCTACAGGTTTCAAGCCCTTACCTGAATAGGCAGCGTCTTGAAACAGAAGCAAAGCATTCGGCATTTTCAACACCTTACACAAATTTAACTGATAATCATGAAAACAAGCCACTCCTGCATAGTATGAAAATACTTGCACAAATTATATACACAGATGGGTGAATAGTCACTTCTTTGATTCATCACCAATCCAAATCAAAAAAAAACAAAAACTTTGCTTTTTCTTCAACAGAACTAAAGGAAAAATTTTAAATGTCTTTTTCTAATACAGAAAATTTTTGGTTGAATGGAACATTTCAGGCTTTAGATAAAATAAAGGGTAGATGCCAAAGAGATCCCCAAAGAGAGGGGATAGGAAGTAAGTGGCCCACTTATGATGGTGGTTTCATGTTCAGATCCTGACCACTCATCCAATGGGACACGTGCCTCTAAGGACAGGATATGGACCATACTGTTACGTGGGATTTTGTTTGTCTGTATGGAACACTTGTCATTATGAAGGTACTATTTTCAGTACCTTATTCTCAGTTCAGTGCAGAGCTCATACAGGGTTATGGGATGCCCAGTCACTACTTCATTTCTCACAGATATTTTTTAAACAGCTCTGAACATCAGCAGCAGAAGAGATGTAAGAAAGCAGCTCCCATGGGCTCTGTTGTCCAGAACCTGGCCCTCTGAGGCTCTTCCACAACATATACAATAGAAGAGGCAACTATCCAGACCACTATTATCCAGAGAGGTCTGGACAAGGGATTCGAGCCAGCCTCAAATAAGACAGGAAACTGAATTCCCTCATCTAATGAATTATAGAAACAAATCAGTGCTATCTCCTCAGGAGAATTATGAATAGGGGGATGAAGTTTTCCCTTTCTCCAGCCAAAATCATCAAATCGTAATACATTCACCCTCTGGCCATCCAACATCTGAATCTGAATTTAGGTGGCATATCTGCTGTTTTATATAAGCAAGACCATCATCCTGTGGACTGTGCCTTTCTTGCTGCTCCTCCTTCCCCAGCTCCCAGAGGGCTGGCTGAGAAGCTGGCTTACCTCTCCCCTGCTCCCCTCAACTAGATTAAAACAGATAGCAGAGGGACATGAAATAAAGAGCAAACACAAATAAGTAACTAATTTTCCAAAAGGAGACAGAAAAAAAAAAAACCTTAACTTCAACACTAGAAGCAGCAAGGAATACAAAATTATTCTCTGAACATTATTCTTGCATGTAAGCAAATGTTCCTACACATATGATGACAATAAGCAGGGGAGGTATCCTCCAGGCAGGCTTGACAAGCAGCATATGACTATACTGCAGTCCAGCATATGTGAGTAGAGATGACAAAGGCATCAAGGAATGTATCACAGACTAACCCCATCTATGCAGCAACCCTGCTTCCCAGGCAGGTTTTGTTGAGCACTCTGCTCATGGTTCCCTGGCTGAATTTAAAGCCAGCTCAAGCAGTACCTCCCCAGGAACTGCAGCAACACCTTTGAAATCAGAGAATCAATTGAGTTGGAAAAGATCTCTGAGATCAAGTCCAGCCTATGACTGAACACCACCATGGCAACTAGACCATGGCACTAAGTGCCACATCCTGTCTTTCCTTAAACACCTTAAACACCTCCAGGGACAGTGACTCCCCCACCTTCCTAGGCAGCCCATTCCAATGTCTAATCACCCTTCCTGTGGAGAAATTCTTCCTAGTTTGAATCTCCCTTGGCACAACTAAGTACTATGTCCTCTTGTCCTAGTCTTAGTTGCCTGGAGAACAGACTGCCCCCCACCTGGCTACAATCTCCTTTCAGGGAGTTGTAGAAAGTGATAAGGTCATCCCTGAGCCTCTTCTCCAGGCTAAACATCCCAGATCTCTCAGCCAATCCCTACCAGATACGTTCTCCAGACCTTTCACCACCTCTGTTCCCCTTCTCTGGACATGCTCCAGCACCTCAAAGTCCTTCCTGAACTGGACACAGCACTCGAGGTGTGGCCTCACCAGGGCCAAGTACAGGGGGACAATCACTGCCCAGGTCCCGCTGGCCATACTATTGCTGATACAGGCCAGGATGCCACTGGCCTTCTTGGCCACCTGGGCACACTGCTGGCTCATGTTCAGCCGCTGTCAACCAGCACAACCAGCACACCCAGGCCACTTTCTAGCCTCTCTGTCCCAGCCTGTAGTGCTGCAGGAGCTTGTTGTGGCCAAAGTGTAGGACCCAGAACTTGATCTTATTGAACCTTGTGCCATTGGTCTCAAACCATTGATCCAGCCTGTCCAAGTCCCAACAGCAAAGAGCTGCCTCCCCTGTGACAGATGTGTGGATACCCCTGTTCTGTGGGGTTGTTATGCTTGGGCTTGAAGAGTCTGGTATTTTACAGACTGGAGAACACAGAGCACACAGTAATGCTTATGAAGTAAAGAAGCAAGGATCAAATCCTCCTGGAGGGAGATATATCAAAGAAGCTGCAACCAGCACGCTGCAGTTCATACAGTAGGAAACATGACGGTCAGTTAATTACACTGGGGAGATAAGGACAGAGCTATTTCAGTGCTTCACTCCACCTCTTTGCCAGAGAGTACTGCCTTCATTCTGGTTCTCATGGAGTTGCATCTCTCTTGTCAGCAGCCAGTGACAGAGGGCAAGCTCACCTTCTCTGGCAGCTCGAGAAAGCCTTCAGACTTTGCATTTCAGCTGCTTCAGTAGAAGTGTTGCCGTCAGGCCTCGGCCCGGCCGAGATAAGAAGTGAGACAGGACTTGCAGCGAAGGGAGAGAACAGCTTTACTCTCGGTGCCCGACGATCCAAAGAGGAGATTCATAACAATCTCTCCAATTTTATAACCTCTAGTGCCCACCCATTATACCTTAGCCAACTAAACCCCATCTTACTACTATGCCCCCAAAACATCCAACCGAATGGAATCTTATTACCTATTCCAACCCCCTGTTAGTTCCCCCCAGGTCTTATGTTTTGGTCTAGCTGCCTCTTTATTATACAGAAGAATGCAAACATGTGAAGGACAGGCCGTTTTCTGCCCTTAATATTCTAAGTTACCCAACCACCCAGCTATAGTGAATTCCCAAATATTAAGCATCCCCCTTACGGCATCAGAAGCACTACCTACATCCTGTTGATTTTGTTCCAGAAGCAAAAACATGACAGAGAAGATATATGGGGTGGTAACTTTCAAGGCTAAGTTTAACAGACTGTCATTTTAGCCATTTGGGATAATTTCTGTTGGCTGAGAGAATTTAAAAAGTCATCCAGAAAATTAAAGCAAGCATAGTCTTTGTTGTGCCTGGCACAAAACATACTGCAGCACATAATTTTGCCAACAGAAGGACTTTTAGACTTTAAGACAGCTAAGAAAAGCATCAAATCCAGGTTTACAACACAGCTTCTGTGCCTTGCATTCAAGGCACAGAAATGGAATTTTCTTTGTCATTCTCTTACGAAATCAGAGACCCTGTGCTCAGATCTGGAGGTACCTATTCTCCAGGAATTTCAGATTTGCTTCCTTTACGTGTGCTAATGCTTCTCCTGAGGGGTGCTTGGGAGGCAGAATTCCACATTATCTTTAGTCGATATTAGTTCAATTAGTTCAATTGATTTATTTGTAAATTTACAATTGTGGTCTCTGTTTCTAGAAATGGGTCTGTTGTGACCTTTTACAGGTGGAAATTATAAAAAATTCCAGTTTTTAGAGACTCATACAGCAAAACCTAAGTAGCTTTTGAGATAATCCTCCAGTTACCAATTTATTTCAGGTCCAAGAGCTCCCATGGATTGAGACAAACAGGGAATCCAAAGCATTGCTTCAGTGTGCATATACAAATATTTGCTGATAGATTAAGAACTGGAAGAACTCTATCTCCTAGTTAAGTTGCAGATACAGAGGGAGAGGGGGAGAAAAAAAAAAAAGAGTTTTAAGCATGCAGAAACGCAGACTGGGTAAGGAAAGTTGGCAACCTCGTAATTTTTGCTTCGCACTTCAATCTGCTGACAGACATCTACTTGGTATTCCAGGAAAGGCAGTTTTGCTGCAGCAGCCTTCAGCTGGCAAGTAACTTCTCTTACAAACCTTCCAGTTATCCCTTACTTGTCCCAGGGGATGCACTATAGCCTCAGGAGTTATTAGCAAGAGTTCTTGGCAGGAAAGAATTTTAAGGACAGGACACCAAGAATCAAGTGAAAGCGTCCCTCTACTCTTCTTCATTTGTTGGAATACTAAGGTTCAAGCTCAAAGTGCATACCCCCTATCAGATCCAAGTGCAAATTCATCCTTCTTAAAAAGATTTGTTTAATCCAAAGGAGTAATATTTCCCTTTTCTCATATTTAATATGATGGATCATTACTAAGTTAATTGTCATTAGTAAATCACATGGTTAGTATCTAAAGACACACAGCCACATCAGGAAGGATTTTTACAAGCTTAAAAAGCTTCAGAAGAAATTTATCTCCTAAGCAAGCCTATTACTTATAACTACTTAATCCTTCTATGGCTATTTTAACCTTATCTTCAGTGAGAATCTGGTTAGGCAGGACAGCTGAAAACAAGTAGAGTCTTCCCTTTCATCTGGAAAAGAGGTTCATAGGATCAGTTTCCACAGAAGCAAGAAAGCTGCGCCTTTCTAACTGGCTTGCAGATCAGGGTTGTTCTGTTGATCCTGTTGAGCAAAGGATCTCTGCTAGCAAGTGAAACACTTAAACATTTCAAAGGCAGCTGAAGCCTGTTTGAGTAAGGTAGATAAGCAGGATCTACCTGTGCCCCTGGCACAACTTTGTGTTTACTTGAAGCACAAAGGCTGTTTTTGCTGGCTGTAGTAGTGTAAATACCCTCAGTTCAACCTGCTTATTTTGCTGTCTGAGTACTGCTACTGTTTTTTAATTTAAAACACATTTTGCTAATGAACTCCATGGAAAAAAGCAAGCAGACACCACCTTGCACCCCTCCCAGTACACTCAGAAAACTTGAATTCAAAAGCAGTACTTAAACTCTAATCAGCAAATTTTCTAGCTGCCAGTGCTTAAAGCAATTTTTAAAAAATAAAAAAAAAAAAAAGAAAAACTCAAAAGCTGTTTCTAGTAGTTCAGTCTAAATTCAGAATCCCAAACAGTGGGCTGATGATGCCCTTCCCAAAGCATTCCCAGACACGTTTCTCCAGCTATCACTGTTTCACATTATTTTTCAGGTTTTCTGAAAGGCAGAGTAGTACTGTTTTCCAAACCTCGAAGGAGAGACTAATGCTATTGAACAGGAACAATTTTATTACTATTTTGTAAATTCCAGACACAAATGAGTGGTTACGTGCTTATTAACATGTACATATGCTCAGGCAAAACTGAGGAGCATGAACAACATCCATTTTCTTTGAGTGGCCACTACACAAATTCAATGTTTAGTTTTGTGATAAGGCTGCTTCCCTCAGGCCTTCTAAACAAGATCAGTAGAATGGTATATATGTGCTGTTACAGACAAGGAAGTACTTACCTTCTGGTCACTAACATGCCATATCTGGAAGTGAAGGAACAAAAGATTTGTAGAAGTGAATAATTCCTCAAAAATAATAATGTTCATGTGTCCAAGGTAAGAAAGATGCTACCTTATGTGAACAGCAGCTTCCTTTGTTTCCAGAGGTCTTGTTCAGCAACCGTAAATAATAATAAATAAATAATGAAGATAAAGTACAAGACATCATTTTCACCAATCTTAAATTCAGTACAATATAATGCAATTGAAGTTTCAAGTCTTTCCAGTTTTCCAACAAGAGTTGCATACTGAGAAGGTAAAGACAAAAAAAAAACACTTCTAACTGCATCAAGAACAACTCCTAGGGAATTTGAGTTATCAATGTTAGACTGATAGATTCAGCTTAGTCCTTCAATAGGGGCACTGAGTTACCTGTTCCACAAAAGTAGCCTTATAAACATCTGGACTGTAATAATTCTTTTGAACATAGTTTGCACGCTGAAAATAGTCGCTGCTGAACCCTTTCTGTAACTGTTGAGATACAGATTTCTCTTCACTTCAGCACAGCTACAAGTTTGTTTTCATTCACCAAAGTAAATTCAATGCTCAGAGGAGAAAGTTCCAAGTCTTCCGTGCTTTACTTTGAAGTCTTATGTCAGATATGTGGCCATAAGGAGACACCACACCACAGGGTAGAGGGACTGTGCCTGCTCTGTGAAGCAGGAGCTCAGTGGATTCACAGGAATAACACCAAAGTCCAAGCCAGAAGCACAGTGTGTAGCTGTGCTGGGATGCCCACAGCTCCTGTGGGTATGACCAAAGATTAGATATTTCCTGCACTAAATGCATACAGAGATAATTCATGCTGCTAAGAGAAAGCAATACAAATATGCGAAGAAGAGCATCAGGGAAGTACTCTTCTAGCTCTTTTACAGAGAATTAACAAAAGCATGTAATGAATTTGCTCTAAAATTGAAAAGGGAAGCCTACAGCCAAGGGGCAGAAACCAACTCTCCTAATTCCTAATTCAGTGCACTGCTTACAGAAAAGTGGATTGATTGCTTACTGAGGACAGAAGCCAGTGATGGCAACTGACTGAAATGAGTTCAACTTAGTAAGAGAAAATCCATAATTAGTTCATCTTGGATGTGATCAAAAGAGAGAGAGACAGCAGATGCTGCCAGTGCTTCAGCTCCAAACAGAGTTGAAGAGAACTATCTTTCTGTTCATGAGCACTCAATAAAGTTGCACAAATTGCCACCAGTTAGAAGATCCCCATGTCACTTAAACAGGAAAGCTGCCAGATTTTGTGACTGAAGCCCTAAGCAGCACAGCCAGTTGAATGGCTCTTTGGCCTCAAAGGGAGCTACTTAGAGAGCAGATCTTGTCACCATACTGCTGTCTAGTTTGGAAGGAGCCACACTTGGGTGTACACAGCAGCCCATGGGGACCACCCTGGACATCTGCTGCAACGGCTCTTAACTGCTCCATGTTGAAGCAGGAGAGGATTATGTCCAGAAGGGTACCCAGGTTATGTCCCACAAACAGGAGACCCCAGCATAGTTATCTATCTCACAGTAATACACTAAAAACTCAGTGTGGGAGTCTTCACTACCACTGTATTGCCATGCTAGAAGCCTGAATGAAAGCTGAACGTATCAGCTGTTTATCTTAAAACCACACAAAGAAGCAAAATCAATGCACTTCGCAAGTAAGCATTTTTCTGTCACTTTCTTCTTATAAAGGGCCTCCAAATCACTGCACTAAAGAAACTTACCTATTCCTATACAGCAGTTTTACAACCCTACCCATAATATTTTCCTTACCCCACAGTCTCAAACTGAATAATCCTTCAAAAGCTATTAACCAGCTTTCGTTATCTCTAAATTGCTTTTTCTTGCTTGCAATTAAGGACCAATATCCAAAGAGTTAGAAATTTATAAGGTAATTAACCATAATGATTAACTGTTTTAAAGTATGATCAACTGCTGAATATCAACAGATGTTTTCATTTTTCCCAATGAACTGTTTTTTCACATATTTATATAAGCTTAAAAAAAAAAGGATTTATTTAGCAGAGGTTGAACATTCACCAAATAATGCTGTATTCTGCCTATTCTTTCTCTAGAAAGCAGCTTTCTATAGACAAAGGTACCTGCAAACTAGCGATTACTGTGGATTCAGAAGGTTTTAAGGTGACACTGACATGATGAAAGACCTAATTTTACACATGTAAAGTACATTTCAAGTTCAGAATACAGAACACAGAAAGAGAGCACACACATTGTAATCAGCTCATATACAGGACAAGAATCTCGGCATTTGTAAATATCACCACATGAAATAAATTTCCTTTCCTTGTGCTTCCATTCCAATAAAAGTTTGTCAAGCAGTGCTAAAAACTTTTTTAAGTAGGTCAATAGCAGATTAAGAATTGACTAGTTTAAAAGATCAAACCAGATGAGTGAACTCAGTACAAGGTTATAAACAGCATAGGAGATTCTTTTTCAGCCACTCCAGCATAGTATCAGAAAACTTTAGTTATATTAATGAGATTCATTCTTCCTAAGAGAAATTATTCACTTATTTTATGTGTTTTCCTACATGTGACATCCAATGCAACACAAGTGCAGGTCACTCACTGCCACAGAAAACCACACTTAAGGGTTCATCAGGTAGATCTTACACAAGAAATTGCAGATCAAAACTCACAAGAGGATGAAATCTAATTCTTTTTAGAATAGAGCTTGTAACTCACAGTAAAAGGTGGAAACTCCTTATTCAGCTGCAGTCCAGAGAGTGCTCAGAAACTCTTCATGATAAGAAAGTAGGATGCGCATCCACTGAACAGAATCAAGAAATTATTTCATCACTGTTTCCCTGCTTTTTCCTTCCAGCAGAACCATAAGAGGAGTTAGGCTGTTTCCATAAAGAGACTCATTAGCAGAACAACTAGCATCCAAGTTTTCTACATTTTCTTCAGCAGCAACCACAGAATAGCAAAACTTTAGGAAAAGTAAAGACATTGTAAAGACTCTAACCTACGTATAATATTTCAGTTAGCCAGTAAGTCAACCATTTGAATCTTTAAAATATATTTAGCTGTTTCATTTTAGAGCTGTGTAAGAGAAAGTTCTAAAATGACAGCTTTAACATGCGATTTTTTTTCTTCCCCTATTTGTACTGCAGTGTTGCACATTTCTGTTTTCTCTTGAAAACTATGTCCCAGTTTAGGAAGCCCATGCTTATCAACACCTAAGGAATGACTCAGGGGAGGAAAAAGAATTTGTATAGAGAAAATAAGCGTTATGCCTGCTAGGTTAATGTTTTCAATAGTTATTATATTTCTTTTCAGAGTACTAACCTAAAAGCAGTATTAGTGCCTGCTTTAGGATGAGATTGTTCACATTTAACCACTTTCAAGACTCCTCTACAAAATGTTCAGGGTAAGTATTCTTAGCTGAAAGGCTGGCTCTGCACTCCGGGGGCTGCACTGATGCAGCAGCCCAGTTCAAGAAACCAGTGCAGCGACATGCAGCACCTTGAAGGGCAGTGCCCTCTCAGGCACTGCAGCACATTCTTCTCCCCTGCCATGCAAACATGCCCTTCTCAACAGCATGACCACGGAGAAAGAGGAGGCCTCTCTTCTGGAGGCAGAGCATCCCACATGGTGCTAGCCAGGAAAATCTGTTTGGAGCCAGGATAATTTCTAGTGATAAGTCTACAGTTCTTGTAAGCTTGGGGCCAACAGTCTTTTAAGGTGAAAAAATTCAAGACTTCTTGGAGATTAAGGATGCACTTTCTGAATATTTTTACTTTTCCAACAGGTAACAGCTACAGGTAAAGATCACCTTTAAAAAGGAACATGGATTTAATAAACTCAACTGAACAATCAAACTGTACGTCAGAAGAACCATTCAAATGGGTGACATCCAAGATTCTCATTTCCATTACCCTGTCAGTGCTTGCTCTAATGACAACAGCCATCAATTCCCTTGTGATGACTGCAATAATTGTGACAAGAAAGCTTCACCATCCGGCCAACTATCTAATCTGCTCCCTTGCAGTGACTGATTTCCTTGTGGCAGTACTGGTGATGCCCTTCAGCATTGTCTATATCGTAAAGGAGACCTGGATCATGGGGCAAGTGGTGTGTGATGTTTGGCTGAGTGTGGACATTACGTGCTGCACGTGTTCCATCTTGCATCTCTCTGCCATTGCTTTGGACCGGTACAGAGCAATCACAGATGCTGTGGAATATGCACGGAAAAGAACACCTAAGCATGCTGCTATCATGATAACAGTGGTATGGATCATATCCATTTTTATCTCCATGCCGCCTTTGTTTTGGCGGCACCAGACGACCAGCAGGGACGATGAATGCATCATCAAACATGACCACATTGTTTTCACCATTTACTCTACATTTGGCGCCTTTTATATCCCGCTGGCCTTGATTCTGATCCTTTATTACAAAATATACAAGGCAGCGAAGACATTTCACAGAAGAAGTGTCAGCCGGATCGTAAGGGAGGAGGGGGTAAACGGACAAGTCCTTTTGGATGCAGGTGAAAGAAGCACCAAATCAGCTTCAATGCCCAGCACAGCAGAGAAGACATCAGATCCCCTGGTGAACTCTGATAAAATCAATATCACCCTACGAAGTCCCAGATCTGAATCTAAGCATGACAAGTCCTGGAAAAAACAGAGAATCTCTAGCACAAGAGAGCGAAAGGCGGCAACTACACTGGGTCTGATCTTGGGGGCATTTGTGATCTGCTGGCTCCCTTTTTTTGTAAAAGAAGTAGTTGTTAATACCTGTGAAAGATGTCACATCTCAGAAGACATGTCTAATTTCCTAGCATGGCTGGGATATATAAATTCCCTTATTAACCCTTTAATCTACACAATCTTTAATGAAGATTTCAAGAAAGCCTTCCAGAAGCTCGTGCGGTGTAGGCAATACTTTTAAGAGCTTTTGTTCATATAAGAACATGCTCACTGTTTTTTAACCTGTACAAATTTATATAACTGAGATGACATTTGTTGTATTTAAGGAAAAGCACCAAGACTCTGCATTTACATTATGACTCTTTTTTAATAAGTAGTGTTGGGAGCATAAATTGCCCAAGTTTTAAAGACATGGGTATCTGGAATCAGTTTTGCTCTAGAAAAAGAGGTAGTATATTGTGGTTCTGATCCAGTTGGGATTTGCACAGCTGCCTATCTTGAAGCATAAGGTATTACCTTAAATATGAGGGAAATATACACTTGAAGTAGACCATTTTTTTAAAAAAGTAACCCTCAAGCATCAGTGAAATTTTAGGTAAAACAACACAGAAGTTATAAACCCTACTAATATAGGATTTAAAATACACCATGGAATTACAACATGATTTTAACAGTATGGCACAGGCCTGCAGCCTAAAGCCAAGCCATTCCCAGCAAAGGGTAGTAGCTTTAAATATATATCCTGTGTTGATTGGCTGAATGCAGCTGCAGCTCTGCCTTCTTCCATAGATGGAGGACTTCCCTGTGTTATGCCCCCGCATCACCCCAGCAGAGGCAAAGTGCTTTCATGAGTTACCAGTCCCATAGCAAGCCAGTGCTGAGAGCCCTCTGCAACTGCACACCCACAACAGACATGGGCATAGCCCAGAGTAAACAGCCAAACATCTGGGGCACCTCCAGTGAGCGGGGCACACATAATGCCCAGCCCTCTAAGACACCACTTCCTTAGGGATTGGGGAGGGAAAGCTCATAAAGACCAGCTGGTCCTCCTTATGGAGGAGAACCTGTGACTGGCAGGACCAAACCAACCACACAGTTTGTGCCAGGGCCGCCAGAGCAGTGCTGCTCGAGGGTGGATTAGTGAGGTTTGGTTGAGGGCCACCTAGTGAAGAACTGGGGCTGACAGCTCTGGTTCAGCATGTTCAGCCCTGCGTCCTCAGAAGCCTGATGTCTCTCAAGTCTTTTCTCAACTGCCTCAAGCACTAAGTCTATGCACCCTCTTCCCAAGCACGTGAGGAATCACCTCAGTGCTGGCAGCACGGATCTCTGAAAAAGGCTGTGCAGCAGCTCCTGCAGTCAGGGCAGATGGAGTGACCTCAGTATGCAGTGCATACCTAGGCAGGGGATCCTGTGGGATGCTCACTAGCAGGCACCTATAAACCCCTCCTTTCCCCAGAGCATCTAGTCCATGTCCGCAGTCCCAGAAGAGCTAAAAGGACCTTGTAGGCACAGTCCTGGCAAGCTTGTTTAGTCAAAGCTTGATGAACAAATCCCTTCTAAGGCCTCAAAGGCCTCAATCCTGATTGTCATGCTCTAGTTGCTTAAGCTACAGTGCTAGAACAAAGAGCAAGACCAACCCTCACCTCAACATCAGCAATGCAAGTTTGCTAACAGCTAAGGGTGCTAACAGAGCAGGGGACATTTGCCCCAGGGTGCAGATGAGTTACTAAGAGCCACACCAGAACCCAGGGACACTTTTCAGGACAGATTCAGGTTGTGTCACTAAGCACCCAGCTTCGAATTCATTGCCAGACATTCAGTGCTGCCTTACAGGAACAGGGACTTGAGGCTCCTTACATGAACTACAAACACAGCTGTCAGCAGTAGCAATGCCCTGCAAGGGTGCTACAATTTGGCACCTGGGCCAGAAGCTTTGGAACAACACAGAGAAACTGAGATATAAGACCCCTGTGCTCACCCTTAGTTTAGGAAAGGTGTCACCAGTCATTGCAGTTGTTCTTCCAAGAGACTGATAGTGGTTTGCATTAGACAAGAAAACCCAGGAAAAAAAAAGGCATCACTGTCATTTCTCTCTCCCCTTTCCCTCCCCTGTATTACAAACTCTGGAGTTTAATAGCTTTTTATTTTTCTTGCTGGCTACCAGTTGACACAATAGCTGTCAGAAGAGTTTCTTGCAAGATGATGAGGTTTGAACCTTGAGATATTGAACTAATTTGTTTCTGTCACTTGCAACTTTCTGTATTCTGCTTTCACATGAGGGTCCAAATGAAATGCTATTTAGAACTACTAGAAATGGTTCGTTTGCTTTTATAGATTTTAATGCAGCCAGGAATCTAATGGAAAGCTCACTTTTCATATAATTTAGCTCTAGCAGAGCAGTAGCACAGCTAGATTTTGAGGATACTAGGATGTGACAGATTGGAATTGGCTCATGCTCAGTGCAAGCTATTGCACTTTACTCCCATTGCAGTCAGAGCACAGCCTCTGCAGCCCCCATGACCTCAGCAATTGCTGCATTATGCTGAAAGAAAAAATTGCTATAAACATCAGCTGTCCTCTGCTGTCTCCAGAAACAGCCATGAAATCTAGCTTTCTAAAAGGATTAGTAGCTCATCAGGAAGCAGCAAAGAAAACTCCACTAAAACATTTAACATTGAAGACCTCTGTTTCCCATGTTTCTTGAGTACTGACTCAAAACACTGTGTATCTGGGGGCATCTATTGCTCTCCTCTGCTTCTCCCTTTGTGACTGCTGGAGTACAGAGTATATTGTTTATCCCCTTACACATAAGATGTTTGACAATATTTTGTGAAATCAAATTGGAAGAAAAAATAGGGGCTGCTTTTTAGGAGAAAAGATGCTTAAATTACTCGTTTAAATAATAATGGATAAAGCTCAAAGAATGGAACCATATGTAGATAAACAGAAAATAGCTATCATTTATGCGTTGTTAACAGTATTATACTCTGAATCTAATTAAGCTGCTAAACATTTCTCAAGATGCAGGGTGGTTTCTTTTGTATCAAATTCACTGAGCTGTATCTGCTCACCCTTCAACATCCAGTGTGGAAGAGGCAACTACAAGAAATCTAATGAAACAAGTGGGCAGTTATTCTATTAAAAGCACTTGCGGCTTGTGGACCATCATTTCTTGGTGTCTGACTGAGGCTCATCACTCTTTCCCTAATAGACCACTGTGCCAAGCACTTTGTCACACAACACCACCACACAGTATCATTTCTTCTCTAGTATTTACCCATACATGCCATGTGTTCAGAAAAAAACATGAATTCCTCTTTCAAAATGCTTAAAGGTTAAGATTACTGCAGGATGTGCCTCCCCTCCACAGGCATCCACTGGACCTTAGCATCAGATTGAAGGAGCAAGAAGGAACAAGATTTTATGCACTGGAGCTAAAATTTTTCGCAAGTAGCTCAGTACCCTGTGACAGTTCAGTCTCAGCAAAGAGAAAAAAAATATGTCTTGTTTCCTATCTCTTTCAGAAGACTCTGTATGTGCGTATTTCAGAGAAAGGGTTTACATCTCCAGAGATTGCACAGAGAATTCTGGATCCCTGTCCCTGCTGCAGCTGCCCTCCTGGTTGCTGTTTGCTGCCCACCCATCCACCCATCAGCGTAGATCTCTTCCAACACCCAGAGAACTGGATTTGGAGCACCTGACCCACTCCTAATTCAGCTTTCCCAGAAAAATCATTCCTGAAGCAGCTGTGAACACGATACCTAGTTCAGGTGGTGGCTTTTCCTAACAACAAGCAGTTAGATAGACCTCGTTATACAGTACTCATTTCTTTGCCTTTCCTCCCTGCCAGATGCTTTATTGGTGTCCTTTCCTCCTGAGGCTGGCGTATCCCTACAAAGAGCTTGGGGATACAAAAATACATTTGTTTCAGTGATGCAGTCACACTTGTTAACGCATGACTGTACCACCCAGGAACACCCACCTCATCCAAATGTGCTTTTGGCAGTCACTGTCTTCAGCTGGTGCCTAATTGTTCTTGGTGCTAGGGAGGTACACAGAAATAACTATGTGCCAAATTATCTTCTCCTGTAGTTACAAACTCAGCACATTATTTCTAGGCAAGTACACATTACTACTTGGCCTTTGCATTTCAGATTCCCTTGCAGAAGGGAAATAGAAAGTCACCGCTGTAGCCACTGCAGGAGAGGAGGGCTTCTTTGAACTCTACACACTAAAGAGTAACTGCTGCAAGAAAGCAAGAGGCAACCCTTGTAAAAAAAGCCCTGTAAAGTTAAAGCATATATATAACACTTGTCTCGTTTAGAAATAAGAGCTGCATGAGTGCATGAATAGCTGTTCTCAGTCAGAGAGCTAATGGGTCAGCAGCCCTCTGCTGCCCATAGCAGGCACTCACAACTCTCCAGTACCCAAGCAAGCAGCAGATGGCATCTGCTGGTGGATCTTGTATTCCTCCTGCAAAAAGTGCTGCTGCAGTACAGGGGCAGTACTACCAACAGCAGAACTGCCAAAAATTACCAGGAAGTTGTTGATATCCCCTTAAGTAAAGAGTCTGCCACTCAGGAAAATTTCAGAAGGGAATATTTTTAAGTAAGGAAAAATACCATGGTTCATTAGTCAGACTACATTAGAGCAATTATGTATTTAAAATCCTTGTTGGGGCAGTGTAAAGTCAAAGATGCTGCTTATTGAATGCTATTATTTTTTCTCCACTAATAGCTGAAATCAATTGTATCCACACTTAATATAATAGTATATTTCATATCTATGATATAATATTGGTACATATTTATTTAAAATATAGTTGTGAGGGTATTCATTGCTACATACCAGATGAGTGGCACTAATAAAATTAGCCTCTCTTTCCACTTCAAAACAAGATATCCTCCTATACATGCATGATATTTTCTCTTGCTAAATTAAACCTTTTCCTTTACATTCATTGATTTGAAACTCAGAGCAGTATTTTATGGTTTGGGTTTAAAGATGAAAACCATGTTTAACACCACAAAAAGCACCAAATGCTAAGATAATGCTAGAAGAACGATTAATCTTCTCACTTTCAGTTTAGATCATGACTGGTAGTAGACATTTAATGCAATAGCTAGCTCTGTGCTGGCAGCACTCCAAGATGCAAAAGCTGTGGCTAATTTGTATGACAGCAAGCGTCTGCTAAGCAACTCACTCTTGGCTAAGCCTGGTTTCCCATATTTCACAGTACAAAGCTGCATAAAATAGTCCAGAACCATGAAATAAGAAACCAGCCAGATTGCACTCCAGTTGTTTCTAGTCTGGCAGTCATCACTAGAAAATAGTTGCTCCACAAACACTCACCATGAACCAGAAGGAGCAAAGCTGTGCTTTTATCTATGCAAAAATAGTCCAAATCTTTCATATCCATCTATTACTTTGGAGGCAGCCAGGAGGCAGCCTAAAGTGACTCACGATCGGGTGGGCTGAAGACAGAGCAGCAGTGGTCCCTAAACAGATGTAAAAAGAGATCCCTTCAAGAAGAATGCCACCAGCATCAAGTTTAGTCAGTACTAACAACCAACAAAATAAAGGGCAATTCAACATCTGGCCCATTTTCCTTGCCAAGGGGAGTTTATTAACAGTCCATTAATATCTGCTCCTGCAGCTTACTGTCTATCCTGAGATGGGCTCTTTCGGTCCTTCTGGCATATTTAGCAAATCAGTGTTGAACTACCTCAACAGCTCTATGCTGGTCAGTAAAAGGCTTGCATTCCCTCTCCTGATAAAGTTAACCTCTTGAAGCTTGAGGGGATCAATCAGCTTGGGTGTGCAGAAAAATATCAGAATTTAAGATGATAAAAATTCAAGAGTGTTCATGTTGTGGATTTTTGTTGTCTACTCTGACAGCCAGTAAACTGCTGTTGTTTTTAACCCAAAACAGTTTTCCAAGTAAGATATATCTATAACAGCATGATTTTATTTTTCACACTCATAAATATAAGTTATATTACCATTGGACTGTTTCTAACCTCATTCATTTACAGTCTTTTGCGTTTTGACAAGTATTTCTCTTGTCTTGTTTTCAAAGTATGGAAGATATACTAATTAACTAATTATCTGAGGTAGATAGGAGGTCTTATCTCATTTTTAAAGTCAGAAAACCAAAAGCCAAGGGAAGTAGGCAGTCAACACCTCAGAGTGAGGTCCCGGGGTGCTATTCAGTATACAAAACAAAAGAAGAGAACAAAGGGTATTTTCAAAACTAATGTGAGAATCACAGAATTACAAAACAGTAGAGCTTGGCAGGGACCTCTGGAGTTCATCTTGCCCAATCCCCCTGTTTAAGCAGGACCACCTAGAAAAGGGTGTCCAAGGCTGTGTCCAGATGGCTTTTTAATAACCTCCAAGCATAGACTCCACCACCTTTCTGGGCAACCTGTGCCAGTGCTCGTCCAACCTGACAGCAAGGGAGTGTTCTTCACGTTCAAATGAAATCTCCTGTGTTTCAGACCTATTGCCTTTGTCCTTGCCTTAGGCCTCACTGAACAGAGCTCAGCTATATCTTCATTGCATTCTCCTTTCAGGTATTTTTATACAGTGATAATTTTTCCCTTCTCTTCTCCAGGCTGAACAGCACCAGGTCTCTCAGCCTTCCCTCACAGAGAAATTGCTCCATCCCCTTCAACACCTTAGTGGCCCCTCACTGGAATCTTTCCAGTATGTCCATGTCTCTCCTGTACTGAAGTGACCAGATCTGTACCCAGCACTCCAGGTATGACCTCACTAGTGCTGAGCAGAGGGGAAAGGTCACTTTCTCATCACACTCCTATCAATGCAGGCCACAACACAATTGTTCTTCTTTGCCATAAGTGCACAACATCAACTCCTGTTCAGCTTTCTGCCCACAAGAATGCCCCCAGGTTCTTTCACTTCAAGCTGCTTTCCAGCTAGTTAACACCCAGCATACACCAGTGTTCCTTCCCAGGTGCAGGATTTTGAGCATTCCATTGTTGAACTGCACAAAGAATCACATACTACAGTCTGTGTTGGAAATGAGAGCTGTGGAGCAAAGCAAATCAGAAGAGGAGAAGGAGAACAGGGAGAGACAAAGACTGAGCACTTTTCTCCTTATAGAGCCAGGCAGCCTTGTAGTAAACTTGCTTGAACTCATCACAGCTCAGATCCAACTACCAAGAGTGCCAGTTCACTTTGATGCTGCTTGGCACTTCCCAGAAGCTGAGAGACAGAGAGGAGGTTGTTTTGCCATCTCCATCCCACACAGGGTCAGTACAGCACTGTGTAGCTGAGCACACATGATCCTTCTTGAAGACTATACTGACAATACTGGTCAGCACCAGGCATGCACAGCCAGTGAGACTGGGGAACTGCAAGTATTGAGATTTTAAAGGCTACAAACAGTAGATGGAAAAAAAAAAAAAAAAGAGTAATATGAAAGGACACCTTTTAAAGTCTTATCTACATTGCAATGATGCCCTCTCGCCCTCTAAAAATCCACCTTGAGTACATGGAGTGCTGAATGGAGACTTTGTCCCTTGCTTTAGACATAGCAGGGATATATGCTCAGCTTGCCTTATATTTCACAAATACAAGTTACACAGTCAAACCACTACCACTTCTTGTTAAATACCCTGGTGTATGACAATCCTACCCAGCACCTGCCAGCCTGGCCTTCGCCTCTGTCTCCAGATCAGTGAACACGGCATTAAAGCACTTCAACTGACTCCACCACACCTCTCTTTTATTTGACTGCAACTGAAACAAACTGAAAGCAACTGAAACACTCTCCTACCTCTAAACCTGCAAACAAGACATAAAATAGAAATAGAAGGAAGCAGTCTCGATTTAATAGAAAATATATCCAGTAACACTCCTCTGAACCCTTCTACTCATCCCACTCCACACTCTGACTGTTCTCACTCACAGCACGCTGCACACCACGAGTGAATGGTAAGAGTTATTTCAGTAGAAGGCTTGACTTATTTTGTATAATTGGGCAGAAGAGCCTTCGTTTAAAGATCCTGCGGGGGAATGAGGAAGGATATGAAATGCTAGCATGCTCTCATCCTCAACTATACAAAAAAGAGGAGCAATGGATTATTGACTAAAGTGCAGCGAGGGAAAGACAGCACAGATGAAAGAGGTGTCAGGGAGAAGAAGGAAGCAGCAGACTGTCAGCAAGTGCTGGGCTGTCACATGACGAAGCAGCTTTAGCTTTGCCTAAGCCCCTGGACACGCTATGCCCGGGCAGCCCCAGCCTTGGCTGCGGGCAAGCGATCACGGGTTCGCAGCCAGCGGGCTAGAAATAGGAGGAACGGGAGGAGATTTGGGCCTGCTCCCGCCCTCCCAGGTCACTCGTGCCACTGGAGACCCGCTGCAGGGTCGGGGTTTTGGGGTCAGCGGTTGGGTCCCGCCTCTCTCCGGGGCGCGGAGCCGTTTCCCGGGAGGGCGGTTCCCTCTAGCGGCATCCGCGCCCGGCAAGTCTCGGACCCGGGGCCCTCTCTCTCCACGGGCAGGCAGGAGATGTTCGCAGGGCGTACCCCCTCGCAAGCTCGGCTGCCGACCGGCCTGCCTTGAGCTGCTGTCCCCCCACACTCGTGGGCCCGGCTGGCTGTACAGCCCCGGTCCCAGGTGTCCCCAGCAGGGCATGCCGTGTTGCTCGGTGACAGCCATTCCCTGCGGCTCCCTGCACGCACCCTCCGGTGGGGGTTAGTGCCTGGTAGAAGAAATACACCTGCAAGTTGAGAAACCATCAGCATGGGATCCCTGCCCTTCCCATAGAGGTTCTTAGACCACATCCTGCAACATTCGTTCAATTAGGGCTTATCAGAAAGTCATAGAATAGCTGAGCTGGAAGGGAACCACAAAGATCATCGAGTCCAACTCCCAGCCCTGGACAGGACAGCACACATCATGTGCCAAGAGGTTTGGTGGTGTCACCATTAACCTGGGGAGCCTTTTCCAATGCCCAACCACCATCTGGGTGAAGAACGTTTTCCTAATATCCAAACCTAAACCTCCCCTGACACAACTTCATACCGTTCCCTCAGGTCTTGTCACTGGTCACCAGAGAGAAGAGATCAGTGCCTCTCTGCTTCTTTTATGAGAAAGCTGTAGACTCCTATGAGATCTCCCTTTAGTCTCCTCTTCTCCAGGATCAACAAGCAAATTTACCTCAGCCACTCCTCATAAGGCCCTTCTAGGCCCTTCACCATCTTCGTAATTCTCCTTTGGACACTCTTTAATAGTTTTACATACTTCTTATATTGTGACACCCAAAACAGGACTTGAGGTGAAGATTCACCAAAGCTGAGTGGGACCATCACTTTCCACAGTCGGCCAGTGATGCTGTGGCTGATGCCCCTGATGTGTGGAGATATAGAGACAGTGCAATAGGTACAGACAGATCCACATATGTGACAGAAAGGAGAGTGTCAGTCAAAGGTTGATTAACAAAAGGGATCATTACTAGGATGATAACCTGAGAGAGCCACTGAGCACACAGCAGGTCGAAGGCTGGGTCTGTGGGATTAGGGAACAGAGTAGTTATCCAGATTTCCTTTAGATTAATACTCAACTCTGCAGTAAGGCTCCTGGGCCAACCAGCTGCCAGCAGCAATGGAGGCTTCCTACAAAGGAGAATGGAACGTGACATTTGCTCCCTCTTATGGCTGATTCAAAATTGAAGTCGTTTTTTAACATTTCTTTACATGAATGTGAATCCAGGACGTTTCAAGTAAAGTTGACAAGCCCAGAGACTTCAGCAATGTTTGCTCAACCTCCCTAGCAAAGGTTAGAAAGGACTGTCATTTAAAACCGTATGCAGAGATACCTATGCAGTTTGAAAATGGACATAGAGGGAAAAAATTACAAATCACCAGATATCAGGGAAGCTGGTAACACCTAATAATACAGGCCTTAGTGAAAGGCATAAGTTCCTAGAGGGTTTCTAGAGAAGCTTTCTTGGTGTTATTTGGTTTATTTTGGGATTAAATTCTAAGGAGTCATGAGCAATACCAAGCACTAAAGAAATGGCCACTCACCTCTCTGTTTAAAGTATTTGGACTTGCTTGCAGTTACAAGACTAGAGGTTTTGTTCACAGTTGCTCTTTACCACCTTTGTCTATTGCAAAAAGCAGTGTGTGAAGTGGCCAAAACTTCCTAAGTTCCAGAAGCTGTAGCCCCTTTTATACTGCAGTGGTGTAAAGGACAAAGCAAGGCACAGGGCTGTGGAGAATTGTGCTCTGGAACTATAAACTGGTCAATGACTGGAATCTCATTCTAAGAAAGAAAAAATATTCACACATTATTTAAGTCTTAACTGTCTTCATACATTTTCTGTTAAATTCTGCTAACAGCACATCTGGATTTGGTGGCAAACTAGGCAGCAACTTACAAATCATCCAAGTTCATAGAGCAGTGAGTACGTAAGACAGACACATTTGCAAGAGCAGCAACCTAGGAACGTGAACCCTTGTCTTCCTTCTTTACTGGACTGCATCTGGAGTACCCATTTCAGAGCTGACTGTAGCAGTGGATGTATGATTACTGTCCAGGAGGTGTACTCTATCTATAAATATTGCCTAACTGCCTGAAACTCAAACAGCAACAGCTTCATATGGCTGATCTCAGCAAAGAAAGAAGCAGATGGAGAAGGATGGAAATACAGAGAAGAAATGCATTAAAATACAGTAACAACTTGGAAGCAGGAAGGAGAAAGTGTTTAAATTAAGAGAAGGCTTTGCTATGTTCCTGTCACAAGATGACAGTAGGGAATAGCAGAGAAAAAAGATTATGACAATGAAAAGAAATTCTTTGGAAGCATCTGATGTGTGATTTGGGTGAAATATCAATGCAACCTCCAGGTACTGAGTAGAGAAGCTTTAAAGTCTCAATTGAGACCAGAACAAGTAGAAAATGAAACACATATAGGCCAAACAAATACGTACACAAGCATAAAGCGAAAGTGTCACAATCCTTTTCAGAGTTTTTAGACCCAAATATAAGGGATACAGATTTTTTCTGAGCAAGAGGATAACTCGGGAACTGAAAGGACTTTCTAATTCCCCTGGCATTTTTCATGCTAAGAAATTGTCTCTCTTGCATTGCCTAACCATTGATTTATACCAAAGTGCTTCAGCTGGTCTCTGTCACCTGGTCAATTCCACTTCTGTTTCTGAAAAAGTGAATCTAGAATTGTTTCTATAATTCTCTTGCAGCTTGATTTATTTTTTTGTTAATACAGGCAATACAGGGGCCACTTGAAATGCTTTGCAAAGCAGAGAGGAAAGTTCTGATAGGTTTTCTGATTCCTGTGCTTCTGTCAACACCTCTTCTTTATTTCTGCCCTATATGCTTTCTTTCACTGTCATACAGACAAAAAAAAATTACCAGCCCTGGAAATTTCCTTTAAAATTTTTGAGTTCTAAGAGGAAAAAAAAAATGAAGCCAAAGATCAAAAAATCGATCCACATTTTTAATAAGAAATCTGAGGCCACTTAGAGTTATGCATATTGCATTTTCAAGGGAATACAGAGTGGCAGTATGATCCAATCTCATTCCTGTTGTAGAATGTATTACTATAAAGGAAGTGGGACTTGGCTAATTGCAAATATTCAGACACCCTAAAGACAAGTTAGTTTTAAATAGTAGAGAACTCACATTTTTCTGTTTTTTTAGGAAGATGTACAGACAGTAACTTTACATTTATCATGGTCATAAAGTGGTGCAAACCACATCCTCTTATTCAAGTGCCCTGGAAAGCGTGAGTATAATTTCTTGCTAGCTAGTACTCTCACAATATTTAACATTTATTTGATGCAGAAATACTACGTACCTGCAACAGTTCATCATATAATAAGAAACTATGAAGTAAACTCCTTCCCTTGTTCCCCTATCTCAATTATTTCTTTCTGTCACTACCTGGCATATCCAGACAAATGTTCTAGCGTAAGAGGTCTCCTTGCTCAAATATAACTCCTGGAGTTTCATTGCAGTAGCAGGGAAGTTCAAATATTGTCATAAATATTGCAGGAGATCACAAAGCAAGCGATCTTCTCTACATTGCACAAGGTATCTGTCACATACCCTAAGAAAATAAGCTGGTTAATGACCTAAAACAACCAAGGATAGAAACTTCCACAGGCCCTGGTAAAGGAAATGAAGACTGATGGAGAGCCAGTCTGTGAAAGAGGCTTGAAGCAGAGCCAAAAGGAGTGAGATCCACAAACCAGCACCTAGGAAGACCACCTTCTCAAAAGATCTCTCTCTGTTTGACTGAGATGGCATTACCTCTTCCTGCAAATGCAGGACAATGCAGGAACATGCTGTCCCACAGGGCTGGGGTCACTGCTGGCAGGAAAAGGCCGACCCACACGCACAGCCAAGGAAGCTGACAGGCCTATATCCCTTTAGTACTTCCAATTAAATACAAACACTTCTTGCTATATAGGCTGCTGTCATTAAGCTACATTAAGGTGTGGTCACTTCTGAGCCTTTTGAGGGCCTTTTTGTACACAAGGAAATCCCCTGCTGACCAATTAGTACAGCTTGCCATTTGCTTGACATCATGCTGCGGAAACAATGCAGAGCAAGCCAGCATGAATACACTCCAGATGACTCCGGTCTTTGTTGCCAGGAAGAGGCATGATGAGTATCACTTCCCTCAGTAATGCATTTTCTGGTCTGGCTGTAGTACATTTAAAGCATTGTTAAGTTATCCAAAATGCAAATACAAAATAATCCTTTACTGACACATCTGCTACCATTTCCTCGCTGGTCTTTTAGTGATGTATTTTAATTTCCACCTTTCATACTATGTCCCACAGACTGTGATAATCTCCTCACTCTAACCCCATCACCATGATCTCTCCTCTCACATTGGTACAACCCACTTTTTCACAGGTGGCCCACTGCTGTACCCAGAGAGGCTTCACAGACCACAAGACTGCCAGAGTCTGAGCCATAGCTTCTATTTGCAGAGTTACTGCCCACAAATTCATGGTCTTTTCCATTTGCACATTTGCAAGTGTGCGAAGTCAAGAGAGCAAAGTCAAGCACTGAGTTTTTTCAAGCACAAAACAGTGAAGTACAGAAATACAGATATTGCCTTGTCCCCAAAAGGCTAAAGTGTGCCCCTCAAACAAATGGGGATTAAAAAAAAAAACCAAACTGGAAATAAAACAGACATTCATCTGAGTGACAGCACTATTAGTCAGCATTTTTTCCTGTAAGGTGGCTGTTTTGTCCAGAGGTTGCAGGGAAATTCCTTCCTTTCTTCTATGCTGCTTCTGCCTGAAATGCATCAGATCCAAAGGTATCAGCCAGCATCATTTGTGGACAGTCTTCATAGCTGTGGGAAATCAATGTGATGTGCCACCTCCTTGCTGATCTACCCACATCTTTTTCTAAGTTGGTTAAATGTATTAGTAAGTCCAAACTGTAACAATCTAGCCACAATACTCAAGCAAGACAAGCAATAAGCAAATTCATCCTACACTTCCATTTCACAGGTGTGTTTTCTACAGTTTTTTTCAAGATCAGAGATTAACAGTTAAAAAGACATTTGTAAAAGACCAATGTTTGAGTTGGCAGAAGTTTGTATCTCTAATCCAGTAAGATGCAGATGTTATCGGTAACCTCACTTCTTATGTTCAAAGAAGACACAGCAAACTGATAATATTATTTAAACAATCCAACCTTAAACAACAGAAGCCTCAGAGTTGTTTTGGTTTTCTTCTTCAGTTGAGCTGTTGTATTTAATACAAACCCGCTTCCTGTACTGTCCGAGCTCTTCATTGTCTTTTATAGTAATTAAAATACCACTTCTCCAGGAAAAACAAGAGAATTTCTTTTGTTCTGCTGGTGAGGGCAAGAGAGGGCAAAACACAGCAGCAAAGAATTAAACACAAGTCTCTTCACTTAACCATGACATTATTTGATTCTCTTCTTAGGCTTGTAGCATTTTTAAAAGTCTGCAAATGTCAAAGTCAGGAAACAAGCAAGGGAGCCCCTTTGACATAAAAGTGCAGAGTCTAGAGTAGAGATTTTCTGAAAGAACATAGACATATTTAATTTTTTCAGCCATTGTTTATTTCAAACCCCTACGATTCAAAATCATGGCTAAGACTCCAGAAAGTAGTTCAACTGGGACTCTTAATTTGCCTTTGACAGCTGTTGTGTCCAGATCCACTGAGATTCCAATCATTTTAAGATCCAGGAACACTGGATTTCTTCTACTGTCACAGAGTAAGCCAAACATGGAAACTGGGACTCAAACAGGTGGGGTTTTAAGGTAACACTAAAGCACAAAAACATCAGAGAGTCTGTGAATAATCAGTGAGAACAAGCAAGGCTGTAGTCAGCTTGTGTTGTCAAAGGTATTTGAAACTGAAAAATTACTTCACATGAGGGAATTTTGTATGAAGCAGTAGAAAAATATTTCTGTGGAAATAATTTCTACTCTGTCCATTCAGCATTTAGGGTAAGATGGCTTGTCAGGCTGTCACCAGATGACAAAGGGGTGTAATCTTCCAAACATGGGTCAAGCAGAGCCACCTGCATGAAAGTTAACTCTCATCACAACCAGGGGCTTTCTGATCTACACACAGCCACCACAGGATTTGAGGAGGGGCACATCCTCCTTAGGCATCCCTTCTATTCCCAAGGAATTGGGACAAAAAAAAAAAAAAAAAAAAAAACCCCTGGGGCTCATCTTGAATGTCTACCTTGTGCCAAGACAGATTCTTTAGTTTCCATCTCTATCCAAGCATCTGCTGAATCCTCTGATGTCAAATGCTTTTAGCTAGTGATGAGACTGATAATTAAAGTTTCCTAACACTTTGCACCAAAATACTTTGTTTGCTTTAATTCTTTAATCTTTTCACTGCCCATACTGAACCCCTTCTGCCTCTGACATACATCTCGGGACATAGGGGCAGCTGGACCAAAACATGAGCCTGGCCTGGCCCACCTTGCCAGGTACTGAAAGTAAACTTGGACCAAAATTCTCCCCTTGTAAGAAAAAAAAAAAAAAAAAAAAAAAAAAAAAAAAAAAAAACCAACAAAAAAAA
>VYZS01096335.1:26932-43474 GCA_013400695.1 Neodrepanis coruscans | reverse complement strand
CACACAAAAAAAACCCAAACATAAAGAATCCCCAACCCTCCAAATGTTTCTGTGTAGCAATTCTTACAGACACATACACACTTTTCCTACTTAAGGAGCACAGACTGTGCATGACCCTAGCTCTCCCAAACCACAGAGATGTGACAAGGACTTTGGAGCAGAGGCCTACTCTCACCACAGCTCTTCTCCTCACACTAACCTGAGAGAACCCACTGCTCAGCGTTTAAAGGTATTTTACAAGACCAGCTGTGCAATTGCACAACTGTTAGCAATTCCCATTTTCTCTCTGAGCGTCTTGATCCATAAGACAGGTCTTTTTGCAGGGCAATCATCATTCCCTATCCCTGGAGGGTCTCTCTGTGTTCCTAATATCCATTTCAAGAAAATTTAACCTTATTTCCAGAGCTGTCTAGTCTAACTGTTTCCTTTGCTTTAGAAGAGAAGTCCCTAACACCTTTAAAATTTAACATAAAGAAATTTCTATCTTCATTTGAAATTAAATCTTGAGCTTCTTGGCCCATATTTCACCATTTAATTCCCTCCAATTGTGCATGGTTTTCCCTTTTTCAACTAAGAATAAGAGTCACAAACCCATATTCTAGATCACAGCAAGTATATCAACATCATTTGCTCTTTTAGGGTTTTTTTCTACAGCTATCTCCTATAAGGTTTTAGTCACAGAAAAAAAAAAAATGTAACTCATATCCCCCTCTGGTCCATTGACTGTGAAGTTAAACAGATCTTATAGCCATGACATATGATTGTTAAGGGTTTTCAATCTCAATGACTAAGAAAATTTCCTGTGATACAAATCTCTGGAGTATTTCTCTCTTTAACAGCATTCAATTATTCTTTATGCTATCCAAATTTAACTCCCCAGTCTATCCCAGAAGGGCCTCCTTTGACTTCTTTTTCTGGATTAAATTTTATCCAAACTAATCTACGTTATTCACATTATCACATTTTTTTCTTAACATCTTTAAAATATGTTTCTACTCCTCCAATACCTTTGAATTGTTCTTCTATCACTTCTGTGCAGTGCATTTCCAACATGATTGCTCCTGTCATGTAATAATCACTGTTGCTTTTCCACCTTAATGCAGTTTCATGCTCTGCACATCACCTGCAATTCACTTGCTTGGGGTGAACACATAGACATACATGTCTGTAGTCTCCTATCGACCACATACTTTTTAGCCATATAAAAGTAAATAATTTAACTATTGGGGTTGCCCACTTGACTAGAGTTGGCAGCAATGTTACTCTCTTTTCCCCCTTTCTCCTTTTGCTATAAAAATAACTGTAAGGATTTCACTACTTCTCATAAGCCTTTTTAAGTGTAATCCCAGGAAGTTATGTCTTCAGCATTGTTTACCCTCAGATGAGACCCATTTGCATGGCTTTTCCTTCTAACCACAATCCTTGTACTGACTGTACTAATCTGCAATAACTTTTCTGTCTTTGACATTTCCTTTCAAAGACTGAAAGTATTTTACCAAAGCTCGCATGAATACAGTCGTTCTTTAATATCACTTTTACAGTTATTTTTAAATAACTTCAGGCACTGACACTTGTCTTAACAGGGAAAGATCTACTGTTGATCCTTCCTATGACCTTCAGGGTCTTTTTCAGCCTCAACACCCTGTCCCAGGTTGTTCCTCAGGGATACAGTCCATGACCTCCTACTCACTAGCAAAATCTAACCAATTTTTCTTCAACCAGGATTGTTCACATTTCTGCATGTGCCCTTTGGTTTGGGTTGGAAGGGGACTTTGAAGATCATCTGGTTCCAAGTCCCCTGCCATGAGATGGAGCATAAAGAAACATACAGGCTTTCAAGTACTGGCTCGGAGCAAATTCAAGCAAACTTCATCACGGCTGAGCATTGATGGCACTAAAATTGGAAGGGTAAAAAAAACTGCCTGCCCATTAGGTAGTGTCTGTATCTAAAATGTTTCCTGAGGGTGAACTCCAGAGCTGGAACTGGCCTTGACATTTCACTTAGTAGATGTATTCTGAGCATTTGGCTTTTTGTGCTTTTATTTGACACACACCCCCTCCTTTTTTTTCATTCCAGATATGCTAATTCTCAATTTGCACTTAAGCACAATGGTTTTTTTAAATGCAAGCTGTTGTGCAATGACAGTAGAAATTCTGTGCCAGCTTTATATATATATACATATATATCATGTATATAACTGCTGAATAAATGAAATGGGATTCACGCATCTGAAAATAATTGTGCATATTGATCTTACATCCCTCTTTGTGGTATTTCAGCATTTGTGAAGAAAACTTAATGCTTAGCCAGTAATAATGCCTTCATGCAACCATGCTTCCTATATTTTCTTGCCAAGCAATCCAGTTTTAGCAGGTCACCAGAAGAATAAGTCTCTAATGATTCTAGCCAAAAATCGCATAACATGAGCACACTCAATATTTGGGCCCATATTTCTGTGCACTTCCTTTGTGTAATCAGTAAGAAACATCTTCAATACATGAGCACTGCAAATCGGTGTTTTTCAGTACCTTCTTGAAGCTGATGCTCCAGTTATTTCTTGCATATAAAACAGATTAAAAAAAATCACACTGCGGGAAGAGCTTGTTTAACAAAAGCTAAGTTTATCTCATCAGCTGTGTAGCTCAGCAGGAGTGATTTGACAGAGCACAGCACGGGTTGGGGAATTTTATTTTGGGCTAGCTCTAGTCTGATCCTATGAACCTCATGCCTGTTAGCAGTTGGAGAACGTTAGGTGAACCCCCGGGTTGGATGTTCTGTTTCAGCTTCACAAGAAAAGATGCAGTGTTTTCACTGCATTCCGAGGCTGCTTTACAAACGGACTGTCAGGGAGTTTCTTTTCAAAAGCACATTCCTCACCCAGGCTAACACAATGTGAATGCATCTGCCAACAGACAACTACAGAAAATAACAGCTACAGAGGAGTCCCAAGGATAGAACATGGATGCTTTGGTGTGATCCAGCCTCTCGGTACCAAAGCGGTTGGTACATACAGAGCTCAAGTCTCTTTTTGCTCATTTGACAAGCCACATTTAAAATGTGTTTTTCTAAGAATGTTCTATAGAGGCATGATGATAGCTGCAGCTGAGAGCTAAAGAATGTTTTGTGTTTAGAAAAACGTTCTCTCTGTGCCTTAGCATCTTCTTTAGTCTTTCTTATTCTCTCTACTATGCCGCACCCCAAGCTGTTTCCTACATCAAAATTAGCTCCAGTGAAGGCAATAATAGCATCAGTTCCAAACTACTGCAGTTGCTTATAGATGGGCAGTACTGACCACCAGGGATTACACTTTTTTCTGCCTTAGACCAGACTGATACCAGGACAAGAGAGAGGCTTAAAATACTTACAGGAAAGGAAAAAAAAAAATCCATTAGTCTGAGATGCACTTTACAGTCACAGTCAAGATGGGATTTCCATTTGTATATCAGCAATTCAGATTCTTTCTAAAACAGAGAAATTATATGCAAACAATATTCTAATAGAGGACAAAGACTGGAATTTTGAGTGCACAAAAGAAAGATTTATTTCAGGTTATGGTTTCCACAGCAACTTTCATTTTATTCCTCATGTGTCTGTCTATCTTATAAGGTCTTTCACAACATTTATCTGTAATGAGATGTTCTGTTGGTGGGAAATTATTAAGAAATTAATTTATCAAGGAAAAAACCCACATAACTTTTTGTGTATATATTCACAGCTTTCTGTATATATTCACACACACAGAGAAGTGTACATATTCATCAAGATGTTTGCATATATGTATACATTTTTATTTTTGCTATCTATAGTACCATTATACTGGCAGCCACTGCTGATTACACAAGAATTATAATAATAAAGAATGTGGTACTGAGTGCAGCTGGTAGATATTCAGACCTGGGGGCAGGCAGTGCTCCTGAAGGTATCATAGCTTTGCAGGCACTAACTTGCCTGACTAAGGAAACAGCCCTAACAATACACTAACTGGTGGTGTTCGATTCTAATCTTCCTGATTTGAATATTTCAAGCAAGTTGAAGAAAAAGTCCAGAAGCCAGGCCAGAGCTTTTCAGTAGTTGGCTCACTCATCTGTTTATTCCACACAACACTCCTCTCACCCAAGAGATGAAATGAGTACCAGAAGACATTTTATGTACGAAGCACATTTCTCTGCAGGTGGCCACTTGTTTTGCACAGAGGAGGAAGTGGTGTTCTTCAGAGATCATAAATCCAACACAAAGAGGATTTCAAAGGGGTTGTCCATGGTTTCCTTTTCAGATATACACATGGAAATCTAAAATACAAACATTATGCTATGACAATATAAACTCTGTTGGACTGTGGCAGAAGTGAAAAAAAAATCAATCCAAAAACCACTTACCTTTGTTTGCTCAGCAGTACTTATTGACAGCTGAGAGAATAGGATGAGTGGAAATTAAATTTTCAGAGCTCAATACACAGCAATAAGCTTAAAGTCAGAAGACCCAGTGATGTACCATCAACATAAAAACACATAATAGTTAGAATCTGATGTTTAGAGCATCCTCTTTCCTATTATAGCTCTGCTAGTGACTAAGACTTTTGTGGTGCATTGACCTTGGCTGGCAGCCACTTGCTCAGCCAGGCACTCTCTCACTCCCCCTCTTCATCAGGACAACGAGAGAAAACACGATGGAAAAGCTCACGGGTCAAAATAATGACAATGATCACTCACCAGTTAGCGTAATGGCAAAGCAGACTTGACGTGGGAAATGATTTAATTTATTACCAATTAACAATACAGTAGGATAGTGAGAAATAAAAACAAAATTAAAGACAACCTTGCCCCCACTCCCTCTTCTTCCCAGATTTACCTCATACTCCCCACCCCCAGCAGTGCAGGGAGATGAAGAATGGGAGTGAGTTGATAACACTTCATCTCTGCTGCTCCTTCTTCACACTGTTCCTCTGCTCTAATTAGTTCTTTCCCGTGGAATACAGTCCTTAATAAACTGCTCCAGCATGGGTCCTTTCCAAGGGGTGCTGTCCTTCAGGAACAGAATGCTCCAGCATGGGTCCCCCAGAGGGTCATGACAGATTATGACAGAAAACCTGCTCCTGCGTGGCCTCTTTTCCAGGGTCACAGCTCCTGCCAGGAGTCTACTCCCCCATATGGTCCTCCATGGGCTGTAGATGGGTCTCTGCTCAACTGTGGGCATCCATGGGCTGCAGAGAGACAGCTGCCTCACAATGGTCTGCACCATGAACTGCATCTCTGTTTCAGTGGCTGGAGCACATCCTCTCCTTTCTCCTTCACTGACCTTGTGCCTACAGGGCTATTCCCCTCACATTTTTCTCACTTCTTTTCCTCACAGGTGCTGCACAGTGATTTTACCCTCTTTCACAGATGCAAACACAGAGTCACCACCAGTGTTGCTAATGGTGTCAGCTTTGGACAGTGGTGGGTCCATCTTGGATCCAGAAGAATATTGGTCTTGTGCAACAAGAGGCAGGCCTGGAATCTTCTTACAGAAGCCACCATTGTAGCTCTCCTACTACCAAAACTTGCAGGGTAAACCCAATATACCTTCCCATTCTTTTAAGCTTTGTTTCTTTCTAAAAGTTTCAATAGTAAATAAAAGTTGTAAACATTTTTGAAGTCCAAGTATCTTCCTATCCTGACCTCTTCTCAAAAATGATGTGGGAGTCCCACTCAGCTGAGGTGTTACTGAGAAACACTCAGCTAAAGTGTTGCCTGGCCGAGATAAGAAGTGAGACAGGACTCGCAGCGAAGGGAGAGAACAGCTTTACTCTCAGTGCCCAATGATCCAAAAGAGGAAATTCATAACAATCTCTCCAATTTTATAACCTCTAGTGCCCACCCATTATACCTTAGCCAACTAAACCCCATCTTACTACTATGCCCCCAAAACATCCAACGGAATGGTCCCTTGTTGCCTATCCCCACCCCCTGTTAGTTCCCCCCAGGTCTTATGTTTTGGTCTAGCTACCTCTTTATCTATACAGAAGAATGCAAACATGTGAAGGACAGGCCGTTTTCTGCTCTTAATATTCTAAGTTACTCAGCTACCTAGCTATAGTGAAATCCCAAATATTAAGCATACCCCTTACGGCATCAAAAGCAAGGACAAGGAGTCTCTGTGTGGTGACTTAAGATACTTGAAAAGAAAGACTCAGTTACAAGGAAAAAACCTAACTGTGACTTGGAGGGTACTGCACAACCCTAAGCCTGCAGACACTTATTGCCAATCCTATCCTGCAGTGCATCCCATGGCACCCAGAAACACAGCAGAGGAGTGTGCACCTGTATGCAGCACTGACAAAGTACTTCACAAACAGCAAAGTCCTTATTTCAGAAGTCAGTGTTCAAGTCAAGGGCCATTGACTTTCCAGAGAGCCTGTTCCTTCAGATGATATCTTCTGAGTTTTGGGATCTTGCTTGCAAGGCATCAAAGTCTCTTACAATATTCTTCTCCCATATCCAACGTACCAACACGAAAGGGCCTCAAGTTGCACCAGGGGAGTTTTACAACAGATATTCAGAAAAATTTCTTCTCTGAGAAGGTGGCCAGGCATTGAGACAGGCTGCCCAGGGAAGTGGAGGAATCACCATGCCTGGAAATGTTGAAAAACCATGTAAATGTGGCACTTAGGGACATGGTTTAGTGGTGAACATAATGGTGCTGGGTTGTCAGACTTGATGATCTTCTGAGTGTTTTCCAATCGTAACAATTCTATGATTCTGTAAAACAGATGTCACCCAACAACAACAAAAATCTGCATATTATGCATTTGGATTTGGAGGTGAGTTTAAATTTGTGAAGCTGAGGCAGAGAAGAGGTTTTTAATAGAGTGATTAATATTCTATTATATATTGGCAAAAACAAACAAACAAAAAGTGAAGGAGGCCTGAAGTAAATATGTCTCTAAGAAGAAGTTCAGTGAAAAGCACTCAAAAAATTCCAAAACAAGTCACAATTCAAAACCTATTGTTTCATACACTCACACAAAAAAAACCCACAAAACAATAAAATAAGGCAACTGAATGCCAAAATGAGAAGGAAAAAGAACTGGATAATAAAATACTCAGAGAAGATAAAAATCCACAAACTGAGAAAACTAATGCATAAGAGAATTGGGGAGAAAACTTCTAAGGAAAAAGAGAAAAGAAAAATGGATATTGCTTAAAGAAGCACCATTAGCAGCACAACACAAACTATTCCGGAACAGAGAAGAGATAGGAAATGTAGTGTATGTCCCACTTGGTTAAATCATGAGCTCTTCACTGCCTCTAGCACATGACAGGAGCATACAGATTGTGGATACCAAGTCAAGTAGCTGAGGAAAGTTATCATTAACATCAAAGACTTCACAAAGTCAAAAAGAGCAAGTCACAAAGATATCACAGGTGTTACAGTTATTAGAGGAGAACCAAGGAAAGCATTATTTTCTCATCAGAGAAGAAAAGCTATGACAAATTGCTGCCAAGAAGGCTAGACCAAAAATTACAGCTGCAATTTCCAACTTATGAAACTGAGCTTTCCACTGAACTGGCAAATACCCTGTAGACATTTGCCCCATTTTCAAAGTCTGTAGTAAAATTGCTTACCTTCTTCATTTCAATCCTGGTGTTCAAATTCGGGATTTTAAACAAATACTATTCATAATCCAAAGTTACATTCCAATTTATGAGGCTCTAAAAAAAACTATTTGTCACCTTTTTTTTCCCATATTCATTGAAGAGAAAGAGAATAAAGAACTGTTCAGTGGCATCACAACACCTGCTATTTCCAGAAGATAAATTGTTCATAGATTAATCAGAAAGCAGACATCATCATTATAACAAAGACTGCCCTATGAACATTGTGAGTGGAAGTCCACACAATAAACAGGAACATTTTCATCTATAATCACATCTGGTGCTAAAAAGCTCAAGTGACATTCAGTCAACTCTGCATTTGACTAAACAGTCAATCTGAAACAGCAGTGTCATGCTCCCAGGCTTTTTTCCCTTTTTTTTTTTTTTTTTTTTTTGTGACAACGTGCAAATAGCTCACTCCAATTCCCATTGCCTTTTAGGAGTTCTCTCACAATGATTATTCAACAAATAGTCAGCATTTTCCTAGACATTTTGACAAGGGCACAGAAGAATATGGGAAAGTTTGTAGTCTAAAACACTTTCCCTGGTTTTATTTGCTTTCAGTGCAAAAAAAATCAGTATAGGGTCACCAAAACTGTTCTTGAAAATTAAGGGGGGAAAAAAGCTTGGTAAATATACTCATAAAAACATCCTCAAGTTACTTATTTTCCAGACCAAATTCCTACACAAGACCAAACACACAATTTGAATTGTTCTTTGGGTTACACCAAGATGCCTATGCAATACAAAAGCAGCACGGCAGAAAATACTTGTGTTTTTCTTTTCAATCTCAAAATACGCAGCAGATGAGCTGCAAAATTATATCCAGGTGGGAAACAGGCACTTTCTCAACAGCCAGTCCAGGAGAACCCACCTGGGGCAGGAGCTGGCAGCCACCGATGCCTGATGGGCAGCTTTCAGGCGATGCAGGGAGGGCTGCAGCACTCCAGCCCAGCAGCCAGGCACTGCTGCTCACTGGCCCTGCTCCTGGGAGGGAGAGAGGGAGTTGGCAGAGGCATAGGCTGAAAGCCCAGCTCAAGCCTTTCTGCCCTGGTGAGCCACTGGGGCACTGCCAGGTCTTTCCCTCACTGCCCTGAAGTGTGTGCTGCTCATCAGACCAAGAACCAGGACATCACTACTCTGGTGATGGCAGGCAGAGGAAACCACCAAAGCCCATGCCGAGAGTTCATCATGTCTCAAAAGCCTGTCTTTCACCAGCCATGACCCACAGCAGTGAAAATGGAAAATATAATTAGTCACATTATTAAGTATTAAGCTGCAATGACCCAACATCATGCTTGCTCTCTTAGTCTTACTGTTCTCTCCACCAAGTCCCTTTACCAGTGTCTCCCATTTTCCTCTCTCTGTTTCCATACAAAATCATTCAACTTGCAGATCTCTATGTCTTAACCCAAGTACCAAGGGCTTCCTTTCCAAGTATGTACATGGGCCCTTGCACAGCTAATCCTATCTTCCTCTTTCCAAAGACACAGCAGGGCTGACAGACCCACTAGGGTTGTTATCACCTGTTGGCAGCTTGAAAGTAATACATACTGCTGTGGTCTGCATCTCCAGTGAATTGCAGACAATTGAAATAGAAGCCAACTTTGTATCTGAATCGACCTGCCACTCGTGCGGGTATTATAATACATACAAAGGCTGAGCAGAAAATTAAGTGAGCTTGTTCAATTACAACTCTCTTTCAAGAAGCATTATTCATGTCACAGCCTTTCTTCAAAGGCCCTCACTAGCCACATTGTTCTCATTGGCCTAATAAGTTTTATTAATCACACACAACAAGCTTGAAAGCCTGAGGCCCAATTTTATTGCACAAGGAAGATACAACAATTAGGCATCTGAGACATTTTCATGCCTGTAACATGTGGGTTTGCCTGAGCTATGGATTGATAACTTGAACTTTTTGTTGGCAGTAAATGGATTGTGCTCAAAGCCTGACTACAATGCTGTAAACTAATTTTCTGAGAGGTTGCAGCAAGACTGGCTCTCGGACCTTTTCAGAAATAAGAAACCAGGCAAACTATATTCCTCACGGCTGTTAAGAGCTGTGCAACCACCAGCAGAGCACATTTTACCAAGTATCTTCAGCACAAATGGACCTATTCATTGCCAGAGCACCTTGTTTTAGCACAAAGTCTGTTCAGAATTTCTAGGTTAATGGAAATGCCGACACATTGCATGTGACTGTACTAATTCCACCAAATACAAGTTAAAAGGGAAAATAAAGTCATGAGCATGAAAACCATGATTTTCAGCCAGGGCTAATTATCACTGTGATACTTCTCCAGAGAGCTTTTCCCCTCACACACCATCATGTCTCTGCCTAATTTAATTTTTGCTGTGTCCATTAGATCTCACCCTTCAACATTCCACTTGATGGAAAGGAATCATGAAAAGTTCTTATGATACACTCTAAGAATCACAACACAAGTGCACTGTGATTGCCAAAGGCAGACTGCTCCACTGCCCAATTCTTTTAATTTTAACAATCCTGTCATCCTTTGGTCTGGCTACAAAGGTCCAGATACAAATCGCTGTAATTATCCTTGCTTGCTTACCACACTGAGCAACACCAGCCTAGGAATACAGGTTCGGACCCAGCTGGACAGTTCCCTAAGCAGCAAGAGTTCTTATCTCTATTTCAGAAGCTTCAAGTCACAACAACTCTTTGACAGCACCTTGACTGTGAAAGATCTCAGATGACAGGGAGAACAAAAAAGGATGCTGGATCATGCCCATGGTGCATTGTCAGCTGTGGACCAGCAGAACTGGGAAAGCACTTCCTTGGACTAAAGGACTGCAGTGGATTTCACTAGAGCTACAAAACAGCTTTCCTAGCTTGAATCACTATAAACTTGCTATCACTAATTCCAAGCCATCTGTCACTTATTTCTCCCAGAGGTTTTACACATGAAAAGGTGCTTCTCCTTCCCCACAGAAGACATGATGAAGCTCTACAGAACTGACAGAGTGACCCTGACAGTTAACACCACAAGAAAGGCTTGTCTTGGTTTCCAGGCATGGTAACCAGCCTGCCTTCTCCCTCTTCTTCCTTAAAGGAGAGAGTCATTCTTCATGCCTTTCTGACTGCAGTGAAAGGCTGGAGTGATGTTGGTAGGTGCTTGCCCATGACTATTTAGAAGTCATGTAGTGAAGTGCAATGAAAGCACTGGGAGATCCTCATGCCTAAGGACAATGATTTGCAGAGATAAGGCTTCCTGCAGCAATGAACAGGCAAAGGCCGTTCAAAACACACATTTGAGTATAGTTACTGCTGCATTAAGTGTTTGGAAGGTTTGACAAACCTGACTAACAACAATTGAAATAAAAAAACTGTCTCTGTGTTTTTTTTCAGCTTGGGGACATGAAGATGAGAAGAAATAAATGGAGGGGTTAGGTTTGAGAATTTTTCCTTTGTTTTAAACAAGCACACCGACTGCATTTTATACAACTTAACACTTCTTGTCTCAGTAAAACCACATTGTGACCTCAGCTTCTCAGAAACAGGTCAACAAATGTTTTACCCAAATAGCTGCAGAAATCCTTTAGGTAAGTATTTACGTATCTACACATTTACTATAAAAAGAATCTTGGAAATTGTCCATTGTTATTTCTCATTTCCATACCTACTACACTTTGGAATTGTTTTTTTCCCACCAATTAATGATGCAAACAGAAAGCTTAATTGAAAAAAATACACTAAAAAATTAAAAATATAAACAGAGACAACAAATGCCAATTGTAATGTGCCACATGCAACTATCTGCCTAGGAAAAAAAACAAAACAAAAAACAAATAAAACCAATACCAAAAAAACCCACAAACAACAAAGAAACCAAAATGCACCCACAAAAAAACAACAACAAAAGAAACCTCTGTTATTTCTGTGCTTCTGTTGGATGTGTTTGGGTTTCTCCCATGTCACTTTCTAGTTTCCAACACAAAATTGCAAAGAGAATCCAGTTGCTAAAATGGAAAAAAAGTGTTTTATTTTCACCATCTTTCTGTTATTCTGGTACAGAAATACATCAATTATTGTTTTGAGGAAAGGCATCACATACCTTAGAGCCTATTTTCAAACAAAATTCAGGTAGATATTTTCTCAAGTCAATCTTTAAAAATTTCAACTCTTTCAAGAGCTGTACTGATATATAGAGAAAAACAATGTACTAAAATGACTTTTTCTCACCCAGGAAAGACAAAGACTTTTTGTGGGTAAAGTCTGCGGTTTATTAGTTGGAGTACAGGTTCAAGTAACTGAGTACCATTAGTAACTGAGCGGGTATCAGACTGCTTATGCTTACACTAGTATGCATTCACATATATAGTTCTTGGATTGTAATTTTCATAGGTATTCTCTGGTAAGACAGGAGGCTGGACTGCTTTTCTTTTTTTATGTAAGAGTGCGGATTTGGAGTTCTTCGTCTGCAACAGAAAGAAAAATATGTGCCATTATATTACATTGTAGGATTTTGCAGAACTATCATTCTTATAGAGTCCAAAAAAAAAAAAACCAAGAGCAGAAGAAACCTGGTAGGTAACATTAATTTGCAAAAGAATTGTGAATTTATTTCTCTGCGCTCTCTGAGAAAAAGGGTAGGGAATAGAAGATGAAACCTGAACTGGCAGAGAGACGCAAAAACAGCTTTCAGAAAGCGTAAAGATGATAGGTTTGGGAATTTTTTTCTTAGAGTGATTGAAAACAAATTTTGGAATCTTCATCAAAACTGATGATATTGAACAATGCCAGCTTCTCTGGAAAAAAAAAAAAAACCTAACAACAAAAAAAACCCAAAACCCGACAACAAAAAACCACCATAAAAACAAAAACCCAAAACAACAAACAGGCAAACCACAAGCAATCTAATTTAGGCAACTAAAATTACTGTAAGGCTTTGACTTTGATCTCTTCAACTTCCATTCCCATCAGTCAAATTGTCCTGAATGCCACAGAGGCACTTATCAGGAAATTAATTCTAACTTCAGAGCACTCTGACTCATTTGCAACAAACAAGACACACGACCATTAATTAAACCATGAGCAGAAACAAAATACTGAATAATTGCTCTTTCAAGGTGCATTAAGTGAGGCAGAAGCCCTGAGGAAAGAGCAGCATATTCTGTTAAATGTGTATGGCATTAGAGAGGAAGTAAAAGTTGCAGTGGCAAATTTATTGCTGCTGTTTCCTAGCTTCTAGGTATTTGAACTGCAATTTAAAAAAATAAAAGTTTCATATCTGTGTTTAATACAGGAAATGTGGACCCTCTTCCCTCATTGTAAAACGGTTTCATCTGGTTTCATCTGCTCTTTAATCAAGCAGGTTTCTGCATCAAGAGTAAACATTCTTAAGCAAAACATCAGAGTTAAGATTGCTCTGTAAAGCAGAAATATGAAAATATTAATTTTTGGGACAGGTAAAATTCAGCACTATAAGTGTAATTTATAGGCAGGAAATGCACTACACCTAGTGCTTAAACAATTACTCAGATACTCTGGTTATACATGAAGATAGGGCCATCCAAACAACAGACATTCTCCCAGATCCACAGTTCCTCATTCCCCCCTCCAAGTGCACACAGAGATAAACAGGAGTTTTATAAGAGTAGACACATTGCAATTAAATTACACATTTCGGTGAAGAATACACTTAAAACAGCAAAGCACACACACACACAAAGCCCACTTACTGCAAATGGTTCTGCTGGCTCATGTGCAAATTTAGATAACCAGAGAGCTGAAAGTAGAATGTCAGGAAATTAAAAAGGTTAGATGGTGCAAGGTGCATAGCTGCTATATTTAGAGTTCTCTAGATGTACTCAGCTGTTGAAAGACTTGCTTAAAAATACAGTAATGCAGTAATACAGTTAAGCTCTTATTTTTTATGTCCTGCTCTTGAACACACTATTGTTTTATTTTTCCCTTCACTGAAACTTTTGATCGTGCTGGGTGTCCTGGTTTCCAGTGGGATAGAGTTCATTTTCTTTTTAGTAGCTGGTAAGGTGCTGTGTTGTGCATTTAGTATGAGAAATATGTTGATAACACACTAATGTTTTATGTTACTAAGTAGTTCTTACCCTAAGTCAAGGACTTTTCAGTTTCCCATGCTCTGCCACTGAGAAGGGGTGCAAGAAGCTGGGAGGGAATGCGGCGAGGACAGCTGACCCAAACTAGTCAAAGGGATATACCACACCGTGGAAAGTCATGCTCAGTACATAAACTGGCGAGAGTTGGCCAGGAGCCACTGATCACTGCTCAAAGATAGACTAGGTATCCATCAGTGGATGGTGAGACTCTACAGTTCATCACTTGTTTCTATCAGGTTTTCTTTCCTTCTCTTTCTCTCCTTTTCACCACAGTTTTTATGAATACTGCTCTTTTTATCATTACTGTTATCATTAGGTAGTACTAGTAGTACTATTAAATTTTATTTTCTTTCAATTACTGAACTGTTCTTATCTCAGTCCTTTCTCGTCTGATTCTCCTCTCTACTGTGGGGCAGTTGGAGTGGAGTGAGTGAGTAAGGGGATGTCCAGTAATTATTTGTTGGCTGAATTTAAACCACAATGCTGGGAGACATGACTGGTTTGACTCAGTTAGGTGCACTTTTCCTCAGCTCCGCAGAGATACACTGGGCCAAGAAACCTGTCTAAGCATGTTTTCTCCTCCCCTCACCTGCCGCAAAGACACATGTCACTCTGTGGCAGAGACAGGCTCCCATCAAAGTGCTCCAAGCACTGGTCAGTGCTGCCACTGCCGATAACAACTCTGTTTTCTTCTTTGTCTTCCTCACCTTGCTTTCTTTTCTCTTCTAGTGAACACCTCCACTCACTGTCCTCTCTTGCCAACCCTCTTTCACCATATTTGCTCAGACCTGATTCATTAAATAAACCGGCTATGTAATATGCCCTATGAAGGGGGAATAATCTGAAAGACATTGAAGTAGGTACATTTGGCCTATTCTTACACTTGCTCAAGGGAAAACTTATGACTGCTGATAGAAACAGAGCATGTTCATGTGTAGTCATTATATTAATTTGTGAACTGTCATTCTCAAGTATAGAACTTTATGCCCATAAATGCAGAAAAATCAAAATCATTCTAAAAACTCAAAACCTATCCTACTCTCAGAGAGAACCCTTTTCATCCTAGATGATTCTCTGACATAGAAGTAACGCATTAATATCATAACACCTATGGTTCTTGCAAAACTCCTGATTTGTTTTAAAGTTCCAGCCCTTATTTTATTAGAACCTTTCCTGCCTTGTGTCCCACCTCACTCTCAGCAATAAAGCACATGTCCTTGTACCTGCACAGTCATCAATGGAATTTTAATACATTTCAGGTTCGTCAAAGGACTTACCTCTGCACCTGAAAATCAAGCATAAAATCACACCACTAACAGCAGCAACACTTGCAGCTCCTCCTATCAGGAGATACAGAAGGCTGGAGGAAGCATCTGAGAGATGAGAACAGAAAGCAAGTTACAGAGCTAGATGTCAGTATCCACCGACTATACTATGTTACTACCTACCTTAACCAGAGATAAAAGCTAATCCTCAGCTGAAACGAGCAAAGAGAAACAGATGAGATGTCTGGATGCCAACCAGCAATAGAACACTCCCTCACCCACCCAGTCATTTGTGCATACAACACATTTTCATTTTCAACTCAGCCACCTTCACGTTCTCTTTTTCTTCAAAAATTACTAGCCCTGCAAAAACAGAACTGACCAGCTATCCCTGTAAAATGCTGTTATTAATGGCTGATCTATACTGAGTTCTGTCCTCCATGTGAGATATCTTGGTGATAAGAGACTTATTTAGCTGTTCTTACAAATCCTATTGCAATAAACATCTAATAGGTCCAGCACAGACAACTGAGAAGCTGAATCTTACCTTTTACTACCTTAGGCCCACAGAAAGAACACTTGAAAGTCACAGACAGACATTCTCCAGGGAAATTTTCTCCACACCATCACCACAGTAGGAAGTTGGACAAAGTTCAACTTCCAGGGTTCAAAGTTTCACATAAAAATTAGTCAGCTGTATCACAGCAGCTGCTGAAAGCAAGTTTTCTGTAATTCATGATTTAAAATGGTGCTGAATGCGTTTGGTGACAAGGTTTTGGTAGTGGAGGGGATGCGGAGGTGGCTTCTATCAGGACCTGCCAGAAGCTGCCACCACATCCAACAGAGCTAATGCCAGTCAGCTCCAGGACAGATCTGCTGCTGGCCAAGGCTGAGCCAGTCAGAAATGCTGGTAGCACCTCTGTGGTAACATATTTAAGAAGGGTAAAAACTGCTGTGCAACAGCAGCTGAATGAGTGGAGTGAGAATATGTGAGACGATGAATTCTACAGATAGCCAGGTCAGAGAAGAAGGAGGGAGAGGAGGTGATTCCCCGACAGCCTGTGGTGCAGAAATCCACCTGCACACCATGGAGGTCCATGCCAGAGCATACCATGGAGGTCCATGCCAGAGCACACCATGGAGATCCATGCCAGAGCAGCTGGATGTGCCCTGAAGGAAGCTGTGACCCAGTGAAGAGCCCCTACACTGCAGCAGGCTGCTGGCAGGACCTGTGACCACATGCACAGGAGCTCACGCTGGAGCAGTTTGTTAAGTCCTTCCCACGGGAAGGACTCACATCGGACTACTTCATGGACAGTCTCCTGTGGGCGGGATCCCACGCTGGAGGAGGTGAAAAGCACGAGGGAGGAGCAGAAAAGTGTTACAAATTGACCACAACCCCCTCTCCCCAGCACGACTCAGGGCGAGGAGACAGGCAAGGTGGAAGTGAAGTTGAACCTGCAAAGCGGGGGGTTTCGAGTGTTTAGAATTCGCTTTTAGATTTGTTCTTGTTTCTCACTATCCTACTCCGATCTGATTA